>JADRCD010226205.1:0-12910 GCA_019843815.1 Montemys delectorum
GTGTGTGTGTGTGTGTGTGTGTGTGTGTGTGTGTGTGTGTGTTATGGATTTTCCAGTGTGTGTACTTAATAACCATGCTAACTTGGCTGTACCTTTGTGTTTTCAGGCTAAGTCTAGACACATGCTTCTTTTCTTTCTTTTTTAAAAGATGGCATTGGCATTAGATCAATGTCGCTGGAGTGTTTTATTTTTGACTCTGTGTGCAGGGACAGGGAGTCATACTGGGGAGGTTGGAAGCAGGCAGTGCAGGAGTGATTTTTTTTTTTCTTAACCATGGGCCACTATGGCACCTGTGGAATGCCAAGATAGCCAAACAGCAGCAGGAGGAGGGGTCATTGTGATTAGGCAACACGTTTGTCTTAGAGAGATCTCTTTAAAGTCCACCAAAGCCATGCTCAACCAATATCTGTGGGGGACACAGCTGAGAGAATCATTGACATATAGATGTGGCTCTCATTAAAGACCAGCTAGATCAGTGGCTGGCAACTTTCCTAACACCATGACCTTTTAATACTGTCCCTTATGTTGTGATGAGCCCCAACCATAGTATTATTTTGTTGCTACTTCATAATTGTAATTTTCCTCCTGTTATGATTCACAATGTACATATCTGATATGCAGACTATCTAATATGTGACCCCAATGTGGTTGCAACCCATAGACTGAGAACCACTGGAATAGAGTAATTTTATTTAGTTAGTTAGATAGTTCTAGGAAGAGCTGCATGCAGCTCAGGCTGGTCTCGAATTTTTTTATTTTATTTTATTTTGGTTTTTTCGAGACAGGGTTTCTCTGTGTAGCCTTGGCTGCCCTGGAACTTACTTTGTAGACCAGACTGGCCTTGAACTCAGAAATCCGCCTGCCTCTGCCTCCCAAGTGCCGGGATTAAAGGCGTGCGCCACCACTGCCCGGCAGTCTCAAACTTTCTATGTAGCTAAAGAGGACTTTGAACTCCTGATCCTCCTGCCCCTACCACCTAAGTGTTGAGAGTGTACACGTAAGCTGCCATAGCCAACTTCCAACTAGAATCACTAGAACAAAGAGTGAAGTTACAGTGTGAAAACACCTGGTGCAGTTGCTTGAAATTCCATTTGTACAGCCCTCCCTTCTTTCTCTAGAAGGGACATACTCCAAGAAAGAATACTGCGACACCCTCTTCTGGCCTCCTCAGATATCACGCATGCATGAGCATAGACATATAAGTACATAGACATATATGGAGGCAAAACACAAACACATAAAAACTCACATGAAGGAAGTCCGGGCAGAAACCCAAGGCAGAAGCTCAGAGGCAGGAACGGAAGCAGGGGCTGCAGAGGAGCATGCTTACTGACTGGCATTCAGGGATTGTTTTCTTTCTTTTTTTTTTAAGTTATTTATTTTTATGTATATGAGTGCTCTACCTGCATGTACACCTGCATGCCAGAAAAGGGCATTGGCTCTGCTGTGTGGTTGCTAGGAATTGAACTCAGGACCTCTGGGAGAGCAGCCAGTGCTCTTAACCATTGAGTCATCTCTCCAGTTCCATGGATTGTTTTCTTTCTCTCTTGCTTTCTTTCCTTTCTTCTTTTCTTCTTTCTTTCTTTCTTTCCTTCCTTTCTTTTTTTGTTGTTTTATTGGTTTTTCAGACAGGGTCTCACTATGTTTACCTTTGAAATAAAGTTTTCCTTTTCTTTTTTTTTTTTCTTTTCTATTTTGCACTATTGGTGGACTTATTTCACTTGAATAAGATGCCAAGAACCTGGAAGCTCTCCGTGTAAACCTTAATCATTAGTTACAAACTGAACCTGAAATAGCAACTATAGGCCACACCTCTTCCTGATCCGGGGGTTTGCTTTTCCACTGCCTTAGTGTCCCTTGGACAAACATGCTCTGAGAAAATCACACAGAAATTTCCAGGAAGAGGCACTTCATACGTTTTTAATAACGTTTATTACGATAGGTTCCTGTAATCAGCCTGTTGTATTATTGGTTTTCTTTCTTACTAGGTCTAATTTGCACATTAAGCTTTCTCTTAAGTGTGTCAGGCCATCACCACACACAGTTTGGTACTAGCTGCACTTTCAGGGATCTGGGGGAATTTGGGCTTCACCCCTGGGGATGAGAGAGACCTCTTCCCAGAATGGTTGTCCTGAGGGGAGGTACAGTGTTAGGCTCCTTCAAGCACGTGCTCACATTGTCATCAACCAATCAGAGTGTCACCTTGTCCCGTGGGATGTCTTTTGAAGGCTCCGTCTTTGACATGCGCCGTTTGCCCACAGACACGAGTTCATAGCTGCAAGTCTGTAAGCCATGCCTGGACGACAGTCATCTCAGGCTGGGGATGGAATAGAAGGCATTGCTGATGGTAAGCAAAGGGGTTTGCTGTCGTCTTGTTTTGTTTTGTTTTGTTGTTTTAACCTCTGGGTTGTTCTGGTCCTCTTGATACAGCTTCCATAACAAACTAGTCTTTCCATAGCCCCTCCCATGCACTCACAAATATTAGATGAGTTTCAGGAGGGCATGTAGGGGTTGTTGAAACAGTGAAAGCAGAACCAGCAGTTTATACAGCGAAAAGGACCTGAACTAGAAACTGTCTGAGAGCTGAAAGACGCAGAGTGTGGGCTGGTTCTGTTGGGGCCACACTCTGAAGATTTTCACTGTCCTGCCATGAGTCTGTAACCAACTGTGAAAACAGAATAAACTTCTATTTGAAGGTAAGAAATAAATCTTAGTGAATAGAGGACCTGTAAAAAAGCCCCCCCCCCAAAAAAAAACAACAAAACCTGAGTGAGAAAACCTGAGTCATGAAAACTCACATTAGTAATGCCAGCGTGCATTAACTCCTAATATATCGGTAATGTCAGCATGCGTTTTGAAGGCTGGTTGGTTCTGGACAATGGGGATCTACCTGCCATTTAATTTTATATCCTATCCAGCATGAAACATTTTTAAAATGAACTGCATTTCTGTAGTTTTATTTGCAATAAAAACGTGTTTTTGAAACAGCTCTTGTCCCATCTCACCCTTGAACAGTGATGTTTCTCCCTGGCTTTAGCTTCCCACACAGTTAAAACCTTCTGTGGGTCTAGGCACGACTGGTCCAAGTTTTAAGCCTCATTAACTAGTCACAATGACAGGGTTTAGGGATGCCCTCGGGATGAGAATTTCATCATTAATGAACTATGAGGGTAAGCGTATCCAATAGACTAGGAATAAGTAGTTGCAAGTGTTTCTGTTCTTTGAGAATATACTGGTAAGAGATTTTAAGTAAAAGAACTTTTGGGCATCTTTTTCATATTTTTGTATTAAGAAAATTTTATTGAGAATGTTAACATCGAGGCTATAAAGCTCCCAGTCTACGGCACCATTGCTTAGAGTGACTTCTGTAAAATCCCTGGAAGAAGAGCTCTCTGGGAGCTTAAATGGAGCTCTGCAGAGCAAAGTGAACCTTCTACCAGGACATAGCCTTGAGCAGAAATACATATTAAAGCTCACTTAGTCCCACACAGACGGACCCACGGGATGACATTAGGTGTCAGTGTTCTCCGGACTCCTTTAGGAAACCCTTGTGAGGGGGAGTTGCAAGGTACTGTGTATACAGTGGATTTTAGTGAGCTTTGTGTGCCCCTAGCCTTTACCTAAGATGATGGGCAACCTAAAGGGATGGAGTTTCTTTTAACTCACGTTATTGGAAGTTCCAGTCCACCTCTGCTCACCCCTGCTACCTCTGGAACTGTGATGGTGAAGCAAAGAGAACAAAAGAGAGGAAGAGGAAGGGGGAGGGAGAGGGAGAGGGGAAGGGGAAGGGGAAGGGGAAGGTCCAGGCTCCTGACATCCTCTTTGAGAGCAAGCCATCTGAAGACCACGTGAGTCTTTGAGGTCATTTGAGAAGGAGTACAAGGACTGTCTGTGCTGAGCCACTGCCTGCGGGGTGTGGACTGGGTCGTGGCTCCCACAGAGAGATGCAGAGGGTGGGGCAGGGTAACAGTTCTTTGGAAATTGGAAACTTCTCTCCCCTCATCTGGGACAACCACACTGAGACTCCTTCTGTTCTTCCAGGGAATGGCTTCCTGGTTCTGAGGTTCTGAAAGAGCCGTATTGCTCTCTCACAGGCGATTTCACAAGAGCCTCATCCAGAACCGCCACTGAGCAGAGCTATGCTCCGTCGGGGTCATGCCAAGAGCTGAGCTGCTAAGCTGCCACATTAGGGACTCACAGTGACTTCTCTTTGATCTTGTTTTTCATGGCATCGATAATCATCTCAACTTCAGTTACCAAAAGCAAATATTTGGAGAGATACCTTGGCTGAAATTCACCTGTCTTTGAACCCCACTGAGCCAAAGTGGCATGGATACGAGGTTGGTAGCTGCCCACCTCGCTCTTCCCTCTCCTTTTACTTTCCTTGAATAGACAGCATAACATGCAGACAGAACATACGATAACATCCTTAAGGACTGCTCACAAGTGGGCTTTCATGAGAGGGACACCCCTTTAAAACATAAATATTTTAATTAATTACTTGATAACTTCCTACGATGTATTTTAGTTATAACCACTCCTGCTCTTCCCAGATCCATTCCACCATCATCCCTGTCCTTTTTTATTTTGAATCCATCAAATCCAATTTGTGCTGCCCAAATACCCTTGGATGTAGGGTCTGCCCTGAAGCATGGTAGGTCTACTAGAGAGTCACACACTTGAAGGAAAGTGGGAGAGGGTCCCTTTTTAGGAAGCCTCCTGTTGGGGGTTGTCTGGTCCAGTATACATAGGGTGCATTCGTAAACTTGCCCTCTGTACTGGCTGGTTTTGTGTGCCAACTTGACCCAGGCTGGAGTTATCACAAAGAAGGGAGCTTCCGTTGGGGAAGTGCCTCTATGAGATCCAGCTGTGGGGCATTTTCTCAATTAGTGATCAAGGGGGTAGGGCCCACTGTGTAGGACACCATCCCTGGGCTGGAAGTCTTGGGTTCTATAAGAGAGCAGGTTGAACAAGCCAGGGGAAGCAAGTCAGTAAGGAACATCCCTCCATGGCCTCTGTGTCAGCTCCTGCTTCCTGACCTGCTTGAGTTCCAGTCCTGACTTCCTTTGGTGATGAAGAGCCATGTGGAAGTATAAGCTGAATAAACCCTTTACTCCCCAACTTGGTTCTTGGTCATGATGTTTGTGCAGGAATAGAAACCCTGACTAAGACACCCTCCTATAATTAAAACCCAAGAGAATCAACATCAAAAGAAAAAACGGAGTCTACACAGTGGCGTAAGCCGGCACTCGCAGCACCCAGGAAACTGAGGCAGGACGAGCACAAGCTGAAGATAAGTCTGATCTACACAGTGAGAGCCTGTCTTCGCACATACACATACATACACACACACACACACACACACATACACAACCATGTACACATACTCGTAAACACACATATACATATATACACACACACATACATACTTACATACATGCATATACATACATACACACATATACATATATATACACGTGCCAACACATACATATACACATATACATACACATACACACATGCACACATATCCATACACGAATGCTCACATGCATATATGCATAGGGAGATGGCTCCATGGTTGGAAGCACCTGCTACATAAGCATGAGGATCTGAGTTTACGTCTTTAGAACCCACATAAAAAGTTAGGCATGGTCATGTGTGCCCATGTGCATGTAACCCCTGAACTATGGGGGTTGAGACAGGAGGACTACTGCCAGCTTGGTTCCAGATCCAAAGAACAAGGTATAGAATCAGACATCCAAAGCCCTCCCCTGTCATCTATATGCAAGTATGGACATGCATATCCCCCGACGTGCACAGAAATTTTACATATTTACCACACAGACAGACAGACACACACTCACATGCATGGAAAGATTATTTTGTCTCGTGGTTTTGGAAGGCTCCCATCCATGGTTGACTGGTCCTGGTTTGTTTGTTAGTTTGTTTGTTTTTTCTTCTTATCTCTTCTCTTTTCCCTTCCTTCCTTCCTTTCTTTCTTTTTTTTTTTTTGAAACAGGGTACCTCTGACTGCCCTGACCAGAGACATCCCCATGTTCTCCAGTGTCCAGTGACCATGGACATTGACACTAAGCCCTGCCACTACATAGCCCCAGACTTGGCTCTCAGTGGTACCTCAGACTGGGAGCTCACCATGGTCCCAAGTGGCAGGACTGACCACTCACAACAGACTACTCCTCTCCACCTCAAGGGTCCATCTCTCTTCATAACTCCTCTTCTCTTGCATTTTATGTATCCTAGGCATAAAACAGCTTTGACCACCAAGCTAGGCATCAAGCTAGGATGAGCAAAGGACTACCATCTGTTCTGCTCCTGACTGATATAAGACCACCACCACCAACAACAACAAGGTGTGTCTTTGCCCATTGCTGAGGGCAGAGCTGGGCAAGATCATAGATTCTTAGTATTCCTCTTATAGGTTGTTAAATTTGACACTTGGTATCAGTCATCTCTGTATATGAAAACCTATGTTAGTGTTGTTATCAAATGTCTAGAGCATGCCAGGCACTCTGCTGAGTACTCAGGGGCCTTGTGAATGAGATGAACAAGATTTCAATTTTGCCCCCCACTGAAACAGAGGGTTCCCATTTAGTAGTGTCAATGACGGCTGCTGGTTCTCCATTTCTACTTTGTGCCAGACGCTGAGCACAATAACTGATTTTCAAGCAGTGTTTGGAACAGAGAGGTTTGTTTGTTTGTTTGTTTGTTTGTTTGTTTAAAGGAATTGGCTGTAATTGTTAGAGATTAAAGAAGGTGTAAAGCCTCAGTTCAGTGCCAACCCACAGCAGTGATCTGGGAAATCCAGCTCCCATATTCATAACTCAGGCATCTGATTCTTAGTATCACATTTGAGTATTTTGTCTTCCATGTATTTGTGTGCACCATGTGCATGCTTGATGCTCTTGGTGGTCAAGGAGGGCATCAGATGTCTCCTAGCCCTGGACTTACAGGCAGTTAGGAGCCTCCATATGGGTGCTGGGAACTAAACCTGGCCCTGTGCAAGAGAAGCAAGGGCTCTCAAGCCCTCAGCCATCTGTCCAGCCCTGCATCTCTTTCTAACGCATCACTGTCTTCTCTGTGCTCAGAACAGATGGTAGATGTTTATTAAGCAAATGATGAGCTAAAGGGTAAAGGGCAGTCACCTCCTCAGTAAAACGGAACAGGCATGGAGTCACTTTTGTCACTGGGGGGGAAGTGATGACGCATGAAAAGTGAAGAAGAGAAATGTGGCAGGCACCTTCTGGCTGTTTGCACACTCCAGCTACTCACAATGTGGCGTCATGGAGTACTTAGAAAGGCCCCAATGTCCCCCCTTCAGTCTTGGAAATGTTCTGGACTTAACATGAACCACACAGCACACTCCTATGTTTGCATTTTGTAGGAAGAGTGACTCCGGGGGGGAGCTGGTGTGGGAAGGACTGGTGTCTACAGCTTCTCTTGTACAGCTCGGCTTACATTGTATTCCACAAAGGTCACTTCACATGAGCTCACATACATCTTCACGGTACATAATGTTACAGTCACCAAGCCGGATGAGCCAAGTTTGCTGACTGCGGGGGACTAAGCCTGAGTGAACACAGGAATCTGTGTGGCCACCATGAACAGGAGCAAACAGGTTCTGAGCAAGAAACTGGGGCGCTTCGATCCCCAAATCATTTCTTCACTTGCTCATAACTCCTTGCCCTTTTGTTGTTGTTGATGTTGTTGTTGAAACCTTTCTTTCTTTTTTTTTTTAAAAAGATTTATTTATTTATTTTATGTATATGAGTTCACAGTGTAGCTGTTCAGATAGTTGTGAGACTTCATCTGTTGTTGGGAATTGACTTTTAGGACCTTTTCTTGCTCTGGTCAACTTTGCTTGCTCCGGTCGGCTCCACTCATTCAGTCCCTGTTCACTCCGGCCCAAAGATTTTTTTTAAAAATTTATTATTATAAATAAGTACACTGTAGCTGTCTTCAGACAGCACCAGAAGAGGGCGTCTGATCTCATTACGCCTGGTTGTGAGCCACCATGTGGTTGCTGGGATTTGAACTCAGGATCTTCGGAAGAGCATTCGGTGCTCTTCTCCGCTGAGCCATCTCGCCAGCCCAGAAACATTTCTTGTCTGATGCTAGGTCACGTCTGCCTAAAGGTAAATGTTCCTGTAGACTTTCTACCAGAGTCATAAAGCCTTTCTTGAGCTGAGGAAAAATAGTATTCATTTAAGTTGGTGGCTTCAGGTGATGATGAATTCAAAGTCTGACTTATTAATGAAGGTATTTTCCCTCACATTCTCTCTGTCTCTCTCTCTTTCTCATACACAATCATACAATTTCCGTAGGCTTACTCGCATGCTCACACAAACTCACCTAACACACACACCAGAACACACACACACACACACACACACACACACCAACACACATGCATGTCCATTCCTAACCCACCTCACCTCCACATGCTCTCACATGTGGACACTCTGACCAGAGCCCACACGTCTCAGTTTGGCCACACAAACCGTGGTGAAGGGTCATTCTTCCACGGTCAACAGACGATGGCTGTGTGGTTCTACATAGCAAGAGGGAGGGAATCTGAGGGGCAGGGCTTCACAGCCGGTAGTAATTTTTCACACCAACAAAGACACCATTCTTCCAGGTTCTGACAGGGAGGGATGCCAAAGTCAGGGCGGGAGAAGGAACTGGAAGGACACAGTGGCGGTGTGGAAGTTGGGCTCCATTCCACAACTCTGTTGTTGCTGGAAGAGGTGGACTCAGAGTGCAGTTGCTCGTGTCTCATTACCAGGGACCCCGTGTTTCATTCTGGTGGGGGAACCAGTGCCCCTGAAGGCAAATGAAGGAGGAAGGCATATGACCTCATTGGAGCAAATGCTCATGTAAACAACAACTGCCCTCTGTCACCTCCACCTCTGTCACCTTTAAGGCCACGGGAGTTGCCTCGGAGCAGTATGTGTCTGAGAACAACTGCCAGTCTTCAGTCTCCTGGAGAACAGAGTACTGCCTGGATGAACTAAGTCACTGAGGGCTCTGGTTGTGGGGAGCCAGGCCTCTGAATCAGACCCCCTGATTGATTTGTGCCCTCACTGGGAATGGAGAATCTACAGAAGGGCTTAACCTAGGGCAGAACAAGGAAGAGCCAATCCTGGGGATTTCTCACAGCCACATTCTTACAGGGCTCCGCTAGGCAGCCAGCCAGTCACAGCCCAGCGTGAATGGTCAGGTGTATAAGGTTAACTCCACCACACACCTACGAAGGTGTTTCCTCCTATAGCCAGGCTATGACCCCCTGAGGAACGCACCTTCTGCCTACGGACTGCCCCTTGTGGGGAGAATATATTGCATTGTTTAATTCTCGCTAAAGTCACACGTCTGTATCTTACTATAAGCGTGAATGTGCACAGCAAGGGGTCCTGATGTGAGGCGTCACTAACAGTTTATCGCAGCTTCCCTCCCCATAGCGTCACCTGTCTGGAAGGAGAGCAGTCCGGAGCTACTGCCTCAAAAGAACTGGGTTCTGCAGAACCCGGGAGAGGACAGTGGGTTTCCAACAGATACTGGAGCTCACCACACACCTCGTAGGTACTGGAGAGACACAGAAACTGCTTTCTCAACAACAGAACACGTGTGGCTGTCTGCGTGTGGGTGGTTCAGAGGGCTCGGATGTGTTTTGGGTGTGTCTCAAATGGAGCAATGCTCCCCTCCCCCTTACTGGACGGAAGCCAGCCCTCCTGCGCTGCGGGTTCTCTCCCCTCAGTTTTTGTTTATGAATGATCTGGGAAGGTGATTTCGCTTGTCTGAGATGAAGATCACTCAGAAGCTTTGAGGGAGGAAAGCGGGGCTGTTTTCACAAACTCATGACAAAGTCAATGGGATACCTTGAAAAAAAGCCCATGCTTTCAGCCCTGAATTTCTGAGCCTACCTTTCCCCATGGACCAGGTGGCTCATTGTTATGCAAAATTGAAGGGATGGATTATAGGATGGTGTACTGGCTAGTTTTGTGTGTCAACTTGACACAGGCTGGAGTTATCACAGAGAAGTGAACTTCAGTTGGGGAAGGCCTCCATGAGACCCAGCTGTGGGGAATTTTCTCAATTAGTGATCAAGGGGGTAGGGCCCCTTGTGGGTGGTGCCATCTCTGGGCTGGAAGTCTTGGGTTCTATAAGAGAGCAGGCTGAGCAAGCCAGGGGAAGCAAGCCAGTAAGGAACATCCCTCCATGGCTCCTGCTTCCTGACCTGCTTGAGTTCCAGTCCTTACTTCCTCTGGTCATCAACAGCCATGTGGAAGTAAGCTGAATAAACCCTTTCCTCCCCAACTTGCTTCTTGGTCATAATGTTTGTGCAGGAATAGAAACCCCGACTAAGACAGATGGTGAAAATCAACATTTTGCTCACACAACCAATAAAATAACCTCCAAGGTAGGCATCATTAACATTTAATAAATCCTACCGGGCAGTGGTGGCACACACTACCGGGAGGCAGGGGCAGGTAGATCTCTGTGAGTTCAAGACCAGCCTTACCTACAGAGAGAGTTCCAGGCTACACAGAGAAACCCTGTCTCAAAAAAACCAGAATAGTAGTAGTAGTAGTAGTAGTTGTTGTTGTTGTTGTTGTAATTCCTTATTTAAAAGTTAGAAAACACTCTTGAGGACTTTCTTTAAATTATATTTTCTTATCCAACAAGGTAAACCACAAACATGATTTTAAAAGGAAAAAGGCAAAATAAGGTGGATATTAAGATGACGTTCTCCTAGCCCAACCCCACCCTTAGTAAAAGATTTTTGATCAGTAGTGAAGCCCATGCTTCCGTTACAGAAATAAACACTTTAAAGATCTTTCATTTTTTGTATACATATATGAATGCCTCAGAGAATGAATGAGATCATTAAAAGTAAATAATAAAAATTCTGAAATTCCTTCTTTTCCCAACTGATACAACCAGCCTTGGTTTTTCATTTAAAATTGAAACCTGTTGCTGTCTTCTTTGTACATAAGGAACTCCACTTTTATTTATTTTTTTCTTGGGGGTGGTGGTGGAAAGGATTTATTTGGCTTGAGCTTCTGGCTCAAGTCTATCATTGAGAGAAGTAAGGACAGGAACCTGAAGCAGAAATCATGCAGAAATGTTGTTTGCTGGTTAGCTAGCATTCTTATGCAGCTGAGGTCCAGCTGTACATGGAAGGGCATAGCCCACATAGGCTTGTTCTTTTATATCAATTAATAATCAAAACATTTTTCTCACAGGCATGCTCATAGGCCAATGAGACTGACGTATCTCTTGTCCTGTTTGGTTTTCTCAACTTCATACAATCTAGAGCTATGTGGAAAGAGGAAACTTCAGCTGAGAAATAACTCCACCAGATTCACCTGGAAGCAAGCTTGTGTGGCTTTTTCGTCGTTCTTTCTTTCTTTCTTTTTTTTTTTTTTTTTAAGTTTTATTGCATTATAACGAGAAAAGTTACATGATTTCAATTTATCTGAATTTGTTAACATTTAAAAACATATTTTAAGTAAATAGAATTAAATCACATTATTGTTTTCCTTTTGTACCCCAATTCCTCCCAGAGACCCCCCCTTCAATACCTATAATATCTTTTTTGTCATATTCTTTAAAATTTATAAAATATAATAACAATAAAAATGAGTATTATAAAAGTTGTTTGATATAAAACAACAATTAATTTTAAAAAAGATTTATTTTATTTATTTTGTGTGTATGAGTACACTGTAGCTGTACAGACGATCGTGAGCCATCATGTGTGTGGCTGCTGGGAATTGAACTCAGGACCTCTGCTGCCCAGCTCGCTCCGGCCCCACTCGCTCCGGTGTAATTTACTGCAGCTGCCCTCAGATGCACCAGAAGAGGGCGTCTGATCTCATTACAGGTGGTTGTGAGCCACCATGTGGTTGCTGGGATCCAAACTCAGGACCTTCGGAAGAGCAGTCAGTGCTCTTACCTGCTGAGCCATCTCGCCAGCCCAACAGCAATTAATTTAACAGTCTTATGTAGATGCTTGTCTACGACAATACTGAAAATATATACGTTTTTCTCAATATAAATTTTAAATAACTCCAAAAGTATTAACTGTATATTTCAAAATAATACATCACTATTAATATTTTCTTAAATGAACATAAATATATGTGTTTTTGTTTGCTTGTTTGTTTGTTTTATATTTAGTGGAGCTTAAAATCTTGGCTCTTACTGTGGTAAGTTGATACAAGAGTTACAAACGTCAAGCAAAGCATTCAGTCTTACTCTTTGTTGTTCTCTTACAAAACCCCTCCCAATTTAATTGTCTACATTTCTTTTGGGTATATAAATACTATTAAAATATGTAAGCTGTTCTGAAAACCATAGTATAGTGTAAAAACATGAAATAAACAATACTACTAATAAAGAGACTGAGATAGGAGAAGCAAGATCTCAAGACCATTATGTTACACACATTGTCATGAACAAACAAGCTGAAAGTGTATATGGATTGTATAATATTGGACCTATTTCTCCAATTACCAAATTAGAGAGACCATTGGATGACAGTTAATAAATTTCTAACTCCTCATATTTTTGGATTTCAATCAATTAGGACATGTTGGTAATGTTAATTTTCATATTAAGATATTAAGAAAAAGTAATTGATACTTCCTGTTGTTTTTGTTGTAAGGGATGGAATTAGGTTTGTGTGGATTTATTGAAAAATTATTTCCTTGCTTCTTCTAGGGTGTAGTTTTGCTTCTTATGTTGGTATTTTCCATCTATTATCCTTTATAGGGCCAGATTTGTGGAAAGATATTGTGTAAATTTGGTTTTGTCATGTAATATCTTGTTTTCTCCATCTATGGTAATTGAGAGTTTTACTGGGTATAGTAGCCTGGGCTGGCATTTG
>JADRCD010226206.1:0-28845 GCA_019843815.1 Montemys delectorum
CTGCCTGCCTGCCTGCCTGCCTGCCTGCCTGTCTCTGTGTGTGCCAGGGAAAACTGGATTGGGAGCTCCATCTATGTGGGTCTGGCAAGCCCTCATCCCTGCTGGGTAAGGCTTTTTCAGGGTGTGGATTGTTAGGGGGAGGAGTACCCACACTTCTGTAAGTAACCCCTCATCTATGTTTTGCAAGGAAGCCCAATAAACTCACTGGTTTTCTAGTGAACTTTGGTGGAATTGTGCCTTGGTTTCTTGCTGGGACCCTTGAAGGGACAGGCATTGCTTACATTTCTCTCTGGGAAGGAATTTTAGGAACAGAAACCCAGAATAGCTCTTCTTCATTAGGTAGTTTTTGTGTAAGTGGTATCTCAGGGACCCATGTTCCTGCCAACACTTTAACTTGTGAACTCCACGGAAGGCCCCTGGAGTTTTTCTGTGCAAAAGTTTGGTGTTATCACTTTTCCAACATTTCATCAGCCATGGCCCACTGTGGACCCAAGCTAATTTTCAGAGCCTGGGTAATATGAAATAATATAGTTCAACCACAAGAACTGGGTGAGTACACAGCATTGTCACTGCTAGGTTTTCTTGAGACAAGAGTCCCTCCATGTAACCCAGGCTAGCCTTGAGCCTGCAGCAATCCTCTGCCTCAGTCTAGCATCATATAACAGGGATGAAGCCTAGAGGAAGTCTCCCCACTACACCTTGAAGTGGCTCTAATCAAGCTGAGAATGAGGCCAAGATGTAAAGACAGAGGACTTATGGGGACATGACAGGGAGAAGAATCTTACCCTGGAGTCTGACTAAACCTTCACCAACTAAAAAATCAGAATCCAGGGACAATAAAAATATTTGCTGTCGAAGCTGCCAACTGAGTTAGTATGCCTCTCACACACACTTATATTAAAGTAACAATGACTCGGGCTTAAGGTCTAAATTGATATGACTGGGTCCTGGGGAATCTTATCAATTGCAATCTTGCCAGGTACCTCTCAGAACTGCCTAGTGATCTCACTTGGTCTTTCTTTCTGTCTGTCTATCTGTCTGTCTGTCTGTCTCACTTGTGTTTCTTAACAACCCTTTGAAATCAAACCTGACCATCATCCTGAATCAGTGTTGTAAAACTACCCAACTAACTAAACAACAATAACAACCGAAACCAAACCAAACCAAACCAAACCAAACCAAACCAAACCACTCCAACAAGCTGTGCCTCTCTTCCTACATTTGGTCTTCCTATAGCTTTCCTTTTGAGAAGTCTGTATGATTCTCTCCAGCAATCTTACTCTCTTCTAACCCCTCTGCGTGACTGGGGTGGAGGAAGTAAAGGCTGTCCTGGAAGCTACTTAGACCAGGCTGGCCTAGATTGCCACCATGCCCAGCACCCCTTGGCTTACTTAAATCTATTATTAAAATATCTTTTAAAAAAAGATTTATTTATTTATTATATGTAAGTACACTGTAGCTGTCTTCAGATGCACCAGAAGAGGGCATCAGATCTCATTACAGATGGTTGTAAGCCACCATGTGGTTTCTGGGATTTGAACTCAGGACCTACAGAGGAGCAGACAGTGCTCTTAATCACTGAGCCATATCTCCAGCCCCCTATTAAAATATCTTTATGACGTCAAAGAGATGCTCACTGATAAGTCTGACCTGAGTTTGAATTCCAGGTCTTACAAGGTAAGAGAGAACTGACTCCTAAGAGTTGTGCTCTGACCTCTACTGTGTGCTGTGGCACATATATTCACATACACACCCTAAGCAAGTAAATATTTTCAAATCCTGGACTGGAGATGGCTCATCAGGTAAAGGTTCATGCTGCCAAGGTTGAAGTCCTGAGTTTGTTTTTCAGGCCACTTCCATTAAGTTGTCATTTGCTCTCCACATGCATGAGGTGTCATATATGTACCCACATACGTAGACACAAACGTTAAAAGAAGTCCTTAAACTCCTCACTAAACTTACTTAAACTCTGCTTCATAAACTGAAATTTTTCAGTGCAGAAGCCAAGAGTCTCGAGTTACAGTCCCTACTCTAGGGGATTCATCAGGCTTCCAAGGGTGAGAATGTACTGCTGTGTCTCTGTCTCCTCATTGCTAATATAAGGACTAAAATGTAAATACAAAAATAAAACAATCAGCATTAAACATTCAGAACAAACCCCACATTTTTACCAGATCTACTTTTATTTCAGAAGGAATTTTGTATTACAGTATTTACTTTTGTTTATATACAAGTGCTTCACATTTGCATTTAAAATGCAGACCCCCTTAATTCTCTTGTTCCTGATTAAATTAGCTGTTATTTTACAATACAAAAAATACCAAAAAATTGCAGTCCTAAATGTATGTATAACACCAACAATCCCAGCAATTAAATAGTTTACAATACTTACTTCATATTTACACAAGTGCAACAGATGCTAAATTACACATATTAACAAACTAAGCTTGGATCAAAACAAAACAACGAACTGTAAAGAACCAGAAAAGATATCCAGAGGCAGAGTTAGTTCAGCAGGCTTCACTAGTGTTTTGTGCAGTCAAGTTCTGAGAGCAGCTTCTGTTATTGCCTTTAGGAGAGAAGGTGCCAGTTTCTCTCTGCACTCTGGAGGGCACCCGAGGGCTCCCTGCAGACAGGGTGTGGAGCTCCAGAGTCTCTGCTCAGCTGGAGGCCATGCTGATGTCTCATTCCAAAGCTGTGCTGGGAGGTTGTGACCAGGGTCAACATTTCAGATTTTCTCAGGGAGCCAAGGCTCACCCTAGGAAGAACCTTTTGGCTTCTTGGTTCTGCTTCCAGGAAGCCATCCTAGGATGACAGTTGTCTAAAGAGCTGGGTTTTCCCCTCAGTCACTGTCCTAATGTTAGCTTAGCTTAGAAGTGTTTAGTAAATATTTGTTGAACAGATCAATTAAAGGACACCAAGGGTCAAAGGTTTTCATAAAAACAGCACCATCCCCCAAGGAGGTGAATCACTTCCTCACCATGCACACTCTGCTGTGTAGAAAGAGGGCGGGCGCTGGCAGGCTGCATTGTCACCTACTAGAGGCGCTCTGCTCTTGTTCATCCATTTCCCTAATGAGATCCGATCTTACACTTGGAGCCTTCCAGATATTCTGGCATTTTCCTTTTGCTGACAGTCTTCTTCCAGGTCAGGGGCAATGGGGTTGCATTCCTGTCACACTCTTTGGACCTTTCAGAGCCCTCTCCAGACTGTGTAGGGAAGACCAGGACGGGAACAGAAGGCTGAGGTGTGGGAAAATAGTGCTATTTATCAACAAATGAGCCCTCCCATCCCCAGTTTTTAGTATAAAAAAAACATGTTTCTCAGAAATGTCATTAAAATTTTAGACAAAGCCACAACAGTGCAGCTTAGAGAGCTCCTTTGCAAAGTCTGACGTTCAAGGTGACAGTCTTTGAATTTAAAGAGTAACAGAATACCTCACCCCACAGAGATGCCAGAAATCACAAGGAGCATTTGAAATTACAACAGTGATGAACACTCTTGCTTCCTGAGTTCTCTTGTGTACTGCCATGGAAATAGACGCACTGCCTGGCTCTTCATAGGTTCGTTTGTTTTGAGACAGGCTCTTGCTATGTCGCCCAGGCTATTCTTGAATTCTTTTTGTTTTGTCTTTGTGTTGGCTGTGCACCAGGTGCACCACCACAGGCACCCGAAGAGGCCAGAAGAGGGTGTCAGGTTATCTGGAATTGTAGTCACAGGTGTGAGCCACCAGGGGGTACTGGGAACTTTACTAGTGTCCTGTCCAAGAGCAGCCAGTGCTCTTAACCACTAAGCCATCTCTCCAGCCCCATCTTTGAATTCTTTCTTCCTGCCTCTGTCTTCTGAATGGTTGGATCACAGCTGCGTGTCACCAGCTTGCTCTCTTCCTAGGTATTCTAAGAGCTGAGTCATTGTTTAGTTCCTAATGGGCACAAGGCTACGGAACACACCAGCATGGTGTACAGTGCCTTAACAACACATCAGGGCCTGGTAAAATGACTTTCCAGAGCTTGGATACCCAGTATATGGCACAGAAACAGATTAGGTGAAACTCAGATGTTAATGTTTAATAAAAATACATTATGATACTTTTCTGTTTATGTACACCCTGAATGTCTGAACATTCTGGACACTACAGTATAGTTATATACAAGTGCAAGGTCAGTGTCTTCATGACTATTTTATATACATGTTCTCTTGTGACACACAGTTACTGGGTCACAACTCCAGTCTGTCTTGGTAACTGGCTCTGAGCTGAGCTCTTCTTCCCTGCCATTCCTCTCTGCTTTAAGCCTGAAGGGAGCTGCTGGCTATAAAGGAGATGCAGGCAAAGCTGGCTGTTTCTCCATTACAGGAGCAGAAATGCCATATGCTTCTTTTGAAAGAATAAACAGTATCCCTAAGTGGGGTGGGGTGGGGGTGGGGGGACCAAAGCAGGTAGGTGGGAGCCATGGTATGTATTATTTCAAGGTATGGGACTAACATAGAAGCAACTTCTTTGGCCAAAGAAATTTGGTCCTTTGAGTAAAGCAGAGGGGGAATTTCCTTACATATGGACAAGCCCTAGTGCGACTTCCCTTTCTTTCTTTTGGCCAAGAGTCTCCTGGGTTGTTACGGAGATGAAAGGCTAGACTACACAGATAGTTATGTGCTGGGTTTTGGTAGTGATGTGGGAAGCTCCTAACTGCATAGGGGATGAGGCTGGGATCATTTCTAGAACTTTCTGCTCTTTAATAGTGATGCAAAGAGTCGTGTTTTGAGAGGTGGGTCTTACAGCAGTGTTTTGTGCATCAGTGATTTATGGTTCAGCTTGGAAATGTCACTCCAGAAGAGTCTTGGAAGGAATGGGGTTAGTGCGGGGCTTAGAGAAAGGCTCCCTCTTCAGCACTGCATTTAAAGGTGAGCTATTACAGCTTTTGTTCTTCTGATGGCTAATGTCTCCAAACTCATACATTTGAGCACTGTTGCCTAGAGGGCTATTCTAGTCAGGTCACAGTAGAACTGTAGGACATGAAGCAGGAGAGGACAGGTGTGAGGCTGCTTCATAATGCCAGAATACTGAGCACCATAAGTGGGGAAATGCAGTGTCCAGGCAGGGTCCTGGGCACAGAGCAAAGGACCACTCACCCCTCCTAACATGGTAATCTTGTTTGGAAGCAGGTCTTGTCCCTTCCAGTCTCCTCATGTGCTTTTCATCCTCATGAGTATTGACCACCTCCTCACAGCCCCCAGCTGGGTCAGGAGGAGGCTGGACCAGCTCCTACCCAGGGGAGACGGAACCAGGTCCCTTTCCCCAATGCCAGGCACCATCCCTCTTCTAGTGTGTATTCCATTCAGCCTGGGGATGACCCACAGGTTCCCACAGGTCAGTGCGAGCAGCTGTAGGAAGACAGAGCCAGGGGTCCCAGGTGTAAGTGCTCTTTTCTGCCTGAGAGGCACATGACAAGGGCAAGTGCATTCTGGGGTGCCTTGGCAGAAGGAGCCCAGAGGGCTGATCAAACATCAGGCCTAAAATGACACTAGGCTGGGGCTGGGGGTCATTCAGTCACTATTGCTAGTAGTCCCTAGTAGATGTTTCTTGGGATGAGAATTACTCTTTCTTGGCTGCAAATTAGACTTAAAAAAAAAAAAAACTGCAATGGTAGTTACTTAAATTTTACAAGAATGTAGGAATGCAATCATGTAAAAACTTAGGCTTACTAATGTTCCAACTGCTAGATCTATTTAAAGTCTAGGCACTTAGTGTGTGTGTGCACATGTGCATGTGTGTAAGACAGAGTGAGAGAAAGAGAAGGAAAGAATGGATTAAAATTAAATTAATCAAGTTTCTATAGAGAATTATAAGTTGCATTTGTTTATATTCTAACTCCATTGACCTTGACATTTACAACAGCCCTCTTTGCTGGGCCTGGGGGTAGACGCTTTTATCCTAGCATTTGGGAGGCAGAGGCAGGTGGATCTTTGTGAGTTCAGTCCAGCCTGATCTACATAGTGAGTTCCAGGCCAGCTAGGACTACACAGTGAGACCCTGTCTCTAAAAAAACAAAACAAAACAAAACAAAACAAGGCCCCCATCAATTATACTTTGATATGACTTCCAAAGAGAAAGACCATTATTAATTCTCAGCTAGAAAAAAAAGCTACTTCCTGGAAGAGAGTAAAAGCACATCTTGTAAAAAGACAGCAAGCTTCAGATGAGAACAATTCATCTGAGGAGTGTCAGAGGACCATGCTGGAGAGCTGCTGACAGAGTTCATCCCTTCTGTAGTTGAGATTCCCAAGAGGAGCTTTCACACGGGACCTCAGCATCACTTTCAGCTCTCACAGGGTCTGCACTGGTCTCCTCCACCCATGAGTAGAGCAGACCACTCCTGGACCTGTAATTAAATTATTTCCTACACAGAAGTAAAAGGTTAGATGCTGGACACAGAAGGGGTAAACCATCAAAACAGCTTGTATGATCATGCACGTGAGTTGGATGCTTCAAGGGTTTCCAGTCTTCTGCCCCACACCTGCTTCCTGCCTGCAGCTTCCCCTGTAGACAGCTTAGTGGACCACATGCCCCTCTGTGGGGGCGAGTTCCTGCCCCAGTATCAAATGCAGGTTCCAGGCTGTGCAGGGGGCTGCTGTTTCCGGTTTCGTACAGCTCCTGACTTCTCCTTGTACACTATTGGCATCTGCTGAGAAATGTCCACCAGGGCACTGGCCACAGCGAGACCTTGGAAGAACCCACAAGAGGGGACACGTGTCATGAAGCAGCTTACTTTTTTATAAAATAATTTCAGATTCCTTTTTACATTTCCTTAGTGAAAGATAAAGGTATTCATGGGAGTCCTTCCATGTCACACCCCTTCCCATGGGGTGATGGTTTGAGCTTATGTATGCATACCTAACTACTCATTCTCTCTCCTCCATAGCATATCACCGAAGCTCTGCCTCAGGGTGGCAAGTGGATGAGAGTGCAGCCATGCTCTGAGTGGTGCCTTCTCCTGCCTGTTTCCAGAAGGTAGCAATCAAAGTATCACTACTTCACAGTGAGATGTGACTTACTGTGCTACTGGCCTAGTGTGAGCTACTAAAACTTTATGTGTATGCGCTTCCTCAAAAGAGAACGTACAGGAAGATTGGCATTGCTAATCTTGCTGTAGTGTGGGTCTCAAGAAGGGAGCAGGGCTTCATGAGAATTTCCAGAGGGTAGAAGCAGTAGGTAAAGGGTGAGGAAGGAAAAGCTGTTACATCTCTATGTAAGACCTGTTCCATTTCTGTGCCTACCAAAGACCTTGCCCTTTGGAAGCAGGAGATGCTGCCCAGCATGCCAGATCACAGAGTCACTCTGTTCAAAGTAAGGTTAATTCAGAGACTCAATGCCTGGGGGATGCCAAGTAAGATGAAGACAATGGATTCTGACTCATCATATACAAACAAGGCTTCCCTTCAGGGCTGGACATGGATAAAGGATACTTTCCTGCTAAACTCAAGGTTATTTTGGCTGAGACAACACTGGGTCCCTCAGACCACTGCATCTGAGTATAGTCCTAAGCAGAACACTACGTGAAGCATTCCTATGCACAGTTTCAGAATTAAGGTATGTTCTAAACTGCATTTCTTACTGTTTATGTTTACAGTAAGAGCCTTTCCTTTGCAACAGGGCCCACAATACAGCCCCAGCTCATCTAGACCTCACTATGAACAATCTTCCTTCTCTGCCTCCAGCTTTAAGATATGGTTTATATAAATGGTGACTTACATGTTTGATGGAAATCTATAAAAGATACTGGTAAAATATGTAGTAAGTTGTAAAAATACTAATGATTGTTATAAAAAAATAAATGGTAGATCTATATTTGATCCTTAGCAACACCCAAATGGAAAAGAAATTCAAAACTATAAAAAAAGTATATAGTAGGGGGTAGAGAGATGGCTCAGCAGTTACGAGCACTGGCTGTTCTTCCAGAGGACCTGGGTTCAATTCTAAGCACCCACATGGTAACTCTAGTTCCAGGGGATATGATCCCCTCACAGATACATACATGTAGGCAGATTACCAATGCACATAAAAATATAAGCAAGTAAGTAATTTAAAAAAGCATATAGTAAAAATAATTTCTTCTTATTTCTGCCCTAAAACACCACTGGTACCTATTTCCTGTAGAGATGCCTTTAGAAAAAAAAAAACATGCTGAAGAATAAATGTTTGTAATATGCGGGTACATCTAGGAGCTGTGGGTAGGTTGGTTGGTAGAGTGTCTGCCTAGCGTACATGAGGCAGTAGGTTTGAGCCTCTGTGGCACATAAACCAGGAGTAGTGATGTATCTCAGCACTGAGGAGGAGGGGCAGGATGATCAGAAGTTCAAAGTCATCCTTGGCTACATCCTTGGTTTGAAAACAGTAGAGACTCCTACCTCCAAAGGCTATATCATTATTTCAGTGAAATGAAAGTTGGTCTGCATTAATCCAGTAGAATTATAATTTTCAAAATGTCCTTTATGTTTTCACAATACTTCTTTATGCCTCATACTTAAAACAAGTTGGGCACACCTGTAGTCCCAGCACTCTGGAGGCTGAGGTAGGAGGATAAGTATGAGTGTGAAGCCAGCCTGGGCTATGTAATGAGTTTCTATTGTTGTTTGGTTTTTTGAGACAGGGTTTCCTCTATGTAGCTCTGGTTGTCCTGGAATTTACTCTCTAGACCAGGCTGGCCTCAAACTCAGAGGTCTGCCTACCAAACCCCCCCCCCCCCCCTGCTAGGACATAAAGCTTGCACCACCACTGCCTGGCCTACGATGAGCGCTAGTCCAGCTAAGGCTTCATAGCAAGACCTGAAGCAAGGTGTAGAGCATGGCTAGAACTATGTACTTGGGCAACACAAGCTTTGAGGTCATGGCTGGAAGCCAGAGGCATGGAGATTAGGAGCTTATCAAGGAAGAAAAAGCCTAAATTTGAGATAAGAACAAGGGTTTTTCTTTAAAAAAAAAAAGCAGGGATCAATAGAGTCAAAGGGGACCAGAAGCATGAATGGCAGAGGAAGCTATGCACTGTGAGGAGGGTCCTGGACTTCCACCCCAGGACAGGAATGTCAGTGCTCAGAACAGTTTGGGGACTACAGAATTGTCTCACCAAAGCTCTGTGCCAGAGGCAGCACCACTGTGCACTGGCCCCATACCCAGGTTCTATACCAGAAGAAGTGTCTAAGACTTAGTCCTTCACAGATCAATATCTGTCTGTCATTGTGTGCTGTCTACTCACCTGACTGACCAGGAGGAGGGATTCCTCCCAGTCCTCGAGGGAGTCTCACAAATACAGAGAGGACTGCGGCTTTGTTACCAAAGCAGGGCTCCAGGGCAATGGGCTTAGGAACAGTCTGGAGGAAGAGAACAGAAGCACCTTAACTCACCCACACACTGCAGAGTCAGGGGCTTGTAAGGTCACAGGGGGTCTCCACGGGAACTGCTCCTGAGCTGTGTGAGTGTTAGGGAGGCCCACGCCAGTGGCTTTCTTGGTGTCAGTGCTGGCAGTTTGTCTGGTGACCTGCTGCACAGTTCTGCACACTTGGCACAAGCAGACTCAGATATGATGGAGAGAGCTACCTGTTTTATATTCATTTTCCAGCCACTAGGTCATAAGTCTGTAGGGTTTAAGAGCTTGTGAAAGCTCACCAAATGGATTCTTCATCCATTTATTGAATGTTTCAGCTCTAGAAAATATATTCATTTTCTGTTGCAGACTTTATTTTTAAAAAAGAATTTTATAGGCTGGGGAAGATAGCTCAATGGTTAAGAACACTTGCTCATGTAGAGGACCTGAGTTTAGTTCCCAGCACTCACAGGGCAGCCTACAACCATCTGTAACTTCAATTCCAGGCACCTAGTACCTCTGTGGGTACCAGGCATGTATGTGGTACACAGACATATAAGCAGGTAAAACACCCATATACAGTAAAAAATAAAATGAGAAGACAAAGCTAAGGAAGAGCCTGGGAGAGAGCCAGCAAACAGCATTCCACCATGGTTTCTCAGGTTGCTCCCTGACTTCTCCCAATGAGAGATTATGACCTAGAAAGACAGCTCAAATAAGTCCTGCTTCTCACTATATAGCCCAGTAGGGCCTTCAATTTGTAACTCTCCTGTCTCAGCATCTTGGTGCTGTGAGGCACGAAGTCTGGCCCTTTCCTTTTTTCCCTCTTTCCTGCCTTTCCTCCCTCCCACCCTTTGGTCTTTTCTTTTAAGCCTCTGGCGATTACTATTTTACTTTGTCTCAGTGTATTTGATTATTATAGATGGGTAAGTGGAATGATACAGCGTCTTTTATTTAGCACAACTTAAGGTTTGTTTATGCTGTAGCATACATTAGAAAACAATTTCTAGTAGTAACCTGCTCCTCTGCATATATACCCACCCACTGACAGTCCTTGATTGCTTTTACTCTCTATCAGTTATGAATGTGCTGCTGTTATAAACAGTGGCATTAGAATAACCCCCACAGTACACTTTTGTATTGTTTTAGTTTTCTTGAGACAAATCTTGTTCAGTAGCCCAGGCTGGTCTTGAATGTGCAGTGATTCTCCTGCATCTGTACTTCAAGTACTGAGATTACAGGCATGTGCCACCAGTAGTAGCTACATTTTATAGTCTAAGAAGGTGCACAAAGATTCCAGCTTCTAAATGTGGTGACAAATGATGTTTGCAAGTGCATGTGTGGGTGTGCACGCACATGTGCACATCTCCCTCAGTTGTTCTCCGATTTACTTACTGAGGCAGGGCCTCTTGCTGAAAACTCACCAATTCTGGCTAGCCTAGTCAGCCCGCTTACTCTGGGAATCCTGTTTCTGACTCTCCAAGTACTGTTATCCTGCCTGCGTGGCTTTTAATTGAATACTGGGGCTCTGAACAAAATGTGTGTGTGTTAGTTCAATTTAGCTGCTTTCTCCCCCTCCCCTCTTTCTTTTTCCTAAAATACAGGGTCTCATTATGTAGCCTAGCTGATCTAGAACTCACAGAGATCCTGCCTGCCTCTGCCTCCTAAGAACTGAGATTAAAGATATGTGCCATCACACCTAACCAAGTTTAGATATTTTCAAATAAAAACTTTAAAGTATTATGCTACAGAACACTTTAAGAATAACAAGCTTAATTTACATGTTAAAATCTGACATGGCTGACTGATGACAGGAACAACTAGAAAAGTAAAGCCACAGAGCTTTACTTTTTTGCTGACTAACAGGAGTGGAGAGAGGAGTGACACAGAACGCTCACGGTCTCTAGCCTGGCAGACACAGGCCAGAGTTCTGAAAAGCTATATGGACCTTTGAGCCACTTCTCACCTTTATACTTCCCCCAATGAGATCAGGAGGTTCTTCATCTGTTTCCAAGGCAACGTTTACAGAAGCAAAGGGGCGGCTGGCCATCTGTTGCATCTCCCGAAGAAGTTGCTAATAAATAATATAGTATTATTAATATGCTTAGTACTGAGGTTTTATTAGTGAATACTAGATATTAAAATACTGCATTCTCACTGATTCAAACTGATAAGATGCAGTGTCCTATCTGTGACAGCTGAGAAAAGTGGACATGACACGGTGCTAGGTAGCACAAGGTATCAATTTTTGTTAGATGCGGTAATGCTATTATATTTTTATAAAAAGTCCTTACCAGTAAGAAATAAAAGTTAAAGTAGTGGAGGATATAATGCTATGATATCTGCTAGTTGAGTATGTAAAAGGGCAGAGACTTACCTTTTTATATTTCTGTTGCTAGATTAAAATCACTCTAGCTTGCTTTGTGTTAAAACCTGAACCTGTTCTCAGAGCAACAACAATAAAAAAGATGGCTGCAGGATGTGAGACTACTCTCCCCTGAGAGAGATGCTGCTGAGAACACTAATGAATGTGGAAATGCAGAGGACAAGAACATGAAGGACTCTGGATTTGGGGGTGGGGTGGATACATAAGGATAGGTGTTCAATATATCAAGGGTTCAATGTCTTCTTTAAATGAGATTTGTGTGTGTGTTTATAAGACAGTGTCTCATGTAGGCCAGGCTGGCCTTCAACTCACTGGATGACTCTGAACTTCTTCTACTCCTCCCTTACCCAACCACACATGACTTGAAATGTTTTCACATTGGGTCAAATGAGATACCACAGCACACACCTCAGATATGGAATGTGGGCACTCATTCCTATATCAACAGTGATATGAGGTCTTCTGAGGTTATGCTGTGGGAGACAAACTGGCCTTGCTCCAACCCACCTCCTAGGAGGCAGGACCCTGAACTACATAAACCATCACTGTTTTAGAAGGGAAAGTTTATGTTAAAATTTACTTAAAATCCAGTAATAGATTCCTGTTGTTAGATCATCTCAGATCCTAATACCTCCACTAATCTTATACCCCTCCCTTATAATGTCCATAAATGTAACAAAGTTTCCTTTGTTCTGTGAGATGCTGTTACTTATCCTATTGCAGTCTCTGAGCATTACTGAAAGACTAGATGACCTAATATGTGTCAGCACATCTCTCTACTGAACCTGGAAAGAATTCCTGTTTACTCAGCAAACCCAGTCTGGGTTCTGTAATACTCTAGGTGCAGGGTCACAGGAAGACAGTTGCTACCCCACTGCACAATATTCTAGAACCTCTGCCAAGAGGACAGGAGATAAGGTGGGTAAAGAACTTCCATCAGGACCTGGGATGCACCAAGAACTAAAAACAACATCCTACTGGGAACAATAATGACTCATCTTGTACATTTACAATGGTCAAGTTCAGCACTATACAGAAACTCCAAATGAAGGGTAAAAAATTAGTTTATTAGGTGACTGAACACAATCTAAGAATATTTTAAAAATCCTTTCTTGAGAGGGGGTTCATCTTCTAGTTTTCTCTCTCTCCTGATATTGCAAATATTTTCCAGTTGATTGTTGCTTTCTGTATTATCCATTTATATACTTAAATGTCATTTTGTATTCAGACAAATCTCTGCTATTCTATCTCAATAACTCATATGAAAATAATTTTGTTTGCTTCTCAACAGTAACAAAACTGCTTTCTTGCTCTTCTTTAGAATGTATAGTTTAGGGTAAGTTGTCTAGTTCATTCAGTCAGCAGAACATGAGATTCTTAAATGTACAGACTAGAACAAATGAAGTGTTGTGGAAAACATGTGTTTAGGAACCTGGGCTGTGAAGGAGAGGCCCTAGGTATAGCTCAGTTCTGTATCTCAATATCTGGGTGATGATGGGTAGTTACTTAGCCTCCCTGAGCCCAATGGCGATATTTATATTATAGGGTTGAGATGAAGATTCAAGCTGCTGGTCTAAGTAAAGCCACCTGGATCACTGCCTGGGACAGAGTAGTACTCAGTGTCTAGATAACATGCCTACTAGTATCAACTCTAGTGTTTAGTCATAACGAGTGATGGAGACTATAGCTATAGGTTTGTTTTGGACTCCCCTCCCCCTAACTGCACAGGTTAGAAGTTTTGTCCCTAGTGTTGTGCTATTAGAGAGTGCTGAAAATAGAATCCAGGGACTCAGTTCAGTTAGGCTGAACCCGTCCCTACACTCATATTCTTATGAAAGGCTCTTAGGATGACGGTTGAATCAAGTAGTGCAAAACTGTGGCAAACGTAATGAGACTTTATGCAAGAATAATTAAAATGTACTGATGGCACAGTAGAACCATCCAATGCAGGTAAAACAGCATGCTTCTCACATGAATCAGTCATCACTGAACAAGTAGAAGTGATCTGCCTAGGAAGAAGGAAGAAAACGAGTTTTCTGTGGAGTTTTCTCTTGTCTACTTGGGCTTACCTCTCTCCGCCTGGACGCCCAACAGCTCTGCTTGATCTTCCAGACCACTGCAGCCACCAGAAGCAGAGAGAGGAAACAGCTGCAAGGAGAGACCGCTTGTTAGTCAGCTCCACCCTGCCTGACTCCAGGGACCAGTCCTCAGGGTCCTAAGGCCAGCTCCTGATGCTGCATGCCATAGGCTCACACAAAGTGCAGTGTCAGAAACACTTGCTAGCTTAGCCGAGCTAAGCTTCCAGGCCTGACTTCTAGAAGGTGCTCCCACCTCTGACTTCAGAGTGGCCAACCACAGCTTACCCTATTCAAATAAGAAAAGCAATTCTAACATAAACGATAACAGGTAATAAACAAGTTATTTAATTAAGGTGGTAAACTTTATTGATAAACTCAGAATGAGAAAAATCTCAGTACATAATCAACTTTTAATATGAGGTAAATGGAAGAGATTTATGTATGATTAATATATTTTCTGTAATTATATATGTATACATGGTGGCAAATTCAGATTGTTACTTTGACAGGATTTGGGATCATTTATAAGCAAACATCTGGGCATGTCTATGAGAGAGTTTCTACATTGGGTTAACTGAATACCAATAATCCATCCTAAATATGGGCTGCACTATGCTATGGGCTGGGGTCCCAGACTGAACACAAAGAAGAAAGAGATCTGAACAGCAGTGTTCCCTGCTTCCTCATTGAGAATGAGGCCAAGTCACGCCTCCTTGGAAATGAAGGGCTGGATCCCCTGCAACTGTAAGCCAAAAATCAACCCTTCCTCCCTTAAGACAAGTTAACTATTTGGTTGTACTACTGAAAAGAGTAATTAATAATAACTGTATATGTGTGTGTATTATGTATATATTTTTTAAAAAGATTATATATTTTGCTGTTCCAGCTAGCTTGGGACTTATGATCTCTTATCTCAGATTCACTAGTGCTCGGATATGCTACTATGCCCAGCAATACATGCATTTATTAGTAAAATAAAATTCAAATGATCAAATTTAAGCAAACAGTTTTCTCTCTTTTTTTAAAGATTTTATTTATTTTATGTATATGAGTACACACTGTAGCTGTACAGATAGTTGTGAGCCTTCATCTGGTTGTTGAGAATTGACTTTAGGACCTCTGCTCACTCTGGTAGACCCCACTTGCTCAGTCCCTGCTTGCTCCGGCCCAAAGATTTATTTATTATTATATATAAGTACACTGTAGCTGTCTTCAGATACATCAGAAGAGGGTGTCAGATCTCATTACGGGTAGTTTTGAGCCACCATGTGTTTGTTGGGATTTGAACTCAGAACCTTCAGAAGAGCAGTCGGTCCTCTTAACTGCTGAGCCATCTCATCAGCCCCAGTTTTCTTTCTTTTTTTTCTTTTTCCTTCCTTCCTTCCTTCCTTCCTTCCTTCCTTTCTTTCTTTCTTTTTTTGGTTTTTCTGAGACAGAGTTTCTCTTTGTAGCTGTGGCTGTCCTGGAACTCACTCTGTAGACCAGGCTGGCCTTGAACTCAGAAATCCACCTGTCTCTGCCCCACAAGCGCTGGGATTAAAGGTGTGCCCCACCACTGCCCGGCTCCCAGTTTTTTTAATACTAGGAGGGAAAACTTACAGTTGTCTAATGATTGTAATGATTGGGGAAAAAATTGGGTTTTCTTTCTTCTATAAACTAGATGTTGAATGGGAAAAGCTACTGTGATTCGAGACACAAAGACTCACATTTGGTTAAAAGACTAAGTCTACCAAACAACTCCTGAGAGATCTAGCTCTATTTTGAAATATGCTCCTGAGATTTATGCAATAGAGGCCTGGTCCCCAGGGCAGCAGAGCTCAGAGTTTGCGTTTAGGGATATGATTGGATCAGGGGCATTCTTATCAATGGATTTCAATCAACTGGTTGATTTGTATTTTAATGGGTATATTGGATGGTGGTGTCTGTTTCGATGAAGCAAGCCACTGGAGGTATGGGATTAAAATGTATATTTTGTCCTGTGTTCCTCCTGACCACTATAGGTAAATGCTTTTGTTTTTTGTTTTTTGTTTTTTGTTTTTGTTTTTTGTTTTTTTTTTCGAGACAGGGTTTCTCTGCATAGCCCTGCCTGTCTTGGAACTCACTCTGTAGACCAGGCTGGCCCCAAACTCAGAAATCCACCTGCCTCTGCCTCCCAGGTGCTGGGATTAAAGGTATGTGGCACCACCGTCCAGCCATAAATGGTTTTCTTTACCACATGCTCCCCATCATGGTATTTGGTCTAACTGTGGGCCCAATATGGTAAAACTAAATGACTCTAGACTGTGAAATATTGAAATTAAAAGCTGGAAGAAATCTCTTTCCTTTTAAACTGCTTCCTAAGGTATTTTTGTCACAGCAAAGGAAAGCTGGCACATAACTGTGATTAATTTTAAACTAGGCATTTTTTTTAACTTGCTCTGAATTTTTATTTAATACATATTTAAAGCAGATACAATTATTATACATATTTATGTGGTTGGTACAAGTGTTTGAGTTGTGATAATCAGATCAGGGTCACTAGAAAGTACACCATTTCAGGCCCACAGCATTTCTTTGTATTAGAAATATTAAAAATCCTCTCTACTAATCACTTAGCTAATTGTCCTCAAGCACAATTATCCTTCTGTGCTAATCAGACTTCACCCCAGTTCCCGTCAATCATTTTCTTTCTATCCCTTCTTTCTTCCTTGGGCTCTAATAATTACTACTTGTGGTTTGAATGAGAGTGACCCCATAGGCTCACATGTTGATGAAACTGTTTGGGAAGGATTAGGAGGTGTGGGATGTCATTAGGAGTGGGGCTTAAGGTTTCAAAATCTCATGCTATTTCCAGTTATCTCTCTTTCTGCCTAATGTTGTGGACCAGATTTAAGCTTTCAGCTACTACTACAGCGTCATACCATAATTGTCATGGACTCACTCTCTGAAACTATATGCCCCAATAACCTCTTATATAAACTGCCTTTGTCATGGTATTTTGTCATAGCAATAGAAAAGTAACTGAGATATGACTCTAGTCTCATTCATATTCATTCTTATTCTCTATACAATTTTTGAGGCATGGTATAATTATGTGGTCAAGCTGGCTTCAAACTTAAAATCCTCCTGCTTCAGCTTCCAGAGTGGCTTGGATTATATACATGTAATACCATATCTAGCATTCTCTACTTCTTTCAAAAAGTAATATTTTGTATGCACGTGTGTGTATGTATGTGTGTTTGTGTATGATGTGGGTGTATAAACAGGTTTATGTTGAGTGTTTGTGTAAGTTTGGGGACATCTGTGTGGAGCTCTGAGGACAACCTTGGCTGTTGGTCCTAACCTTCCACCTGTGAATGCTACTGAGATGACTAGTAGGCAAAGTGTTGCCACACAGGTGTAAGGACCTGACCTCAGATTCCCGGAACTTGCTTAAAGCCAGATACAGTAGCACACATTTGGAAGGCAGAAATAGGAGAGAATTCCCAGAAGCTCATGGGCTATTTAACCTGGTATATGTAGTGTTGAACAAGAGATGCTGTCTCAAAATAATAAGGCAGAGAGTGACCGAGCAGAACACCTGACTCCTCTGGTCTCTGCACATATGTGTATGAAAACACACACCTTTACATATACCACACACATATACAAATGCACACTTAAAAAATTGTGAGGGTGGATTAGGTGTGGTGGAGCATGCATTTATCCCAGCATTCTGGAGGCAGAGGCAGATGAATCTCTATGAGTTTGAGGCCAGCCAGAGCTACAAAGAGAGAGACTGTCTCAAACAAACACACAATAAAACAAGCAAGCAAGCAAACAAACAAAAATTTGTGAGGGTAAAAATTAAGATACTTTCAGATGTAGAAGTGCATACAAAAAATTATCTATGTTTCTTTCCTCAGAAACCTCTGAGGGAAAACGTTCTAGGAAAAGGAAGAAATACATGGAAAGACTGGCATGGGAGGGACATAAAGGAAATTCCCAAAATCACTGTGGTGGTTTGAGTGAGAATGGTCCCCATAGACTCACATATCTGCATGTGTGGGCCACAGTTGGGGAGTGGACTCTGAGGTTTCAAAAGCCCATGCCATTCCAGGTAGCTTTCTCTGCCTTATGCTTGTGGCCCAGATGGAAGTTCTCAGCTACTTCTTTGGTGCCAGGCCTGCCTGCCTGCCTCTGCCATGATGGTCATGGATTGTAACCTGGAACTGTGATCCTCAAATTAAATGCTTTCTAAGTTGCCATTGTCAAGGTGCTTTGCCACAACACAGAAAAGTAACTACAACAATGACAACTACATAGCAGGCCTTGGAGATTAGTACACTTAAGGACAGAGGATGGAACATGGTAGGGGGTCCAAGAGAGACTAAAGCTAAGAGACAACCATCAATACAGTTCTTTTTGTTTTGCCAGATTATAGATGTAAATCTGGGGTAGACTTATATGGAAAAATTAAACAGCAAATGCAAAGGAAAAATATTACATTTAAGATAAGCAAAGAGTAACTTTCCTTTAAAACATGAGCAAGTAGAATCATAAGTCAATTCAGGATTTTTTAGCTGGCCAAAACTACTAATAAGAAAACTATAAAAATAAAGGAGAACCCTATGAGTTTGAAAGTAAGCCTCAACTTTCCCTATGGATAATCACAGTCACATCTTGATTAAGACAGAGTACATATGTAGCTCATAGCAGTAGCTATTTTACTAATACTGCTTGAGCCCAAACCTCTCCCCATGCAAAGAGCATAATCATACAAACCCAGTGTTTTATCACATCAGACTAAATTTACATCATTGTGAGTGAAAAGCAGCTTTGCAGGGATATATACAAAGCAGCTGCAGTTAAGGGGCTGTCTCAATGGGGTAAGTACAATTAGCATGAGAGAAATTACCTGAAGAAGGTCACGAAGAACTGTACCAGGTCCATAAAATTGCTGTGCTGGGAGAAGGCAATCTGCAGCAAAAAATATAGAAAATATGGGCTATAAAGCCAGTGACTCAGCCTACGCTTCTGCTTAACACAATGGTCTCAGCTAGACTATGTCCGGACAACCCATAGGGTATCATTTCTATTTACTACCTTTACTATAAAATAACAGTTTTTAGCACCAAGAATATAAAAAGTTCCTAATATATTTGAACTACAGCCTGAAAGAGGTAACATTATCTTGTGGAGAAGAAAAACACTGCAAGTTTAACTATGGCATAATTCTTTCTAAATCATTGGTTGTATTGGTAGATTAGATGTATCTATTGTGTGTCTCAGAATTGACCGTCATCACCAATTCCTAATCCCTACTACTGGCCTGATGTCACCTGCCTCACTAGACCAGAGTCCTCATTGGGAAGATAGTGGTATAACTGAGATCCTTCATCTAAAATGTTTGGGACTCCCAGGCATGGTAGCATATGCCTTGGTCTCTCTATATAGCAAGCTCCAGGCAAGCCAGGGTTACACAGTGAGAATCTATCTTAAAAAACAAAACAGAACAGAACACAGGGCTTGGAATTAGTAAGTTTCAGATTTCAGGGTTCTCTGGGATATTTGCTTAGACTTAGTCAGTAGCTGAATACCCCATTCTAAAAATTTGATATCCATATAATTTAATTTTATTTGAGACAGGATCTCAAAAGCTCAGGGTGTCCTTGAGCTCACAATTTTGCCTCACCCTCCCAGTGCTAAAATTACAGGCTTTTATTATCCTGCTTGCTTTGCAAACCTGAAACTTTCTGAGCATCAGTTTCAGATTAGGGGTGATGTATATATTTGAATGAAACAGTTACTAAGTAGTTGGTAACTGTTTCACTAAAGATGGTAGTTATGATAACAATTGGGAAGTTGTGCCAGCAAAATGGCTGGCTCAGCAAGTAAAATGGAACCAATGGTAGAGAACTGTGATCCAGTGCCTCCCATCTCTCCAGCACACACATCAAAAACACACATATAAAATATAAACATATATAATAAACATAAAATAATAACATATTTTTTAAAAATCAAGGAAGTCAATGAACAGCATCTTCTTTTCCTAAATTTATCTCCCTCACCCTTCATCTGTGGTGCGGAGGATCCTTCAATCCCACACTGGTGCTCTATCACTGAGACACACTCAGGTCCCTCACTCTGCTTATAGCTAGATTCACAACAAGATAGAAGGGAGACTTTCTCCTCTCCCTCCATCTTTTTTTTTTTTTTTTTGCATTCCATGGTCCCAATAGTATCATATAAGCCATAAGGTAGGTTTTTTTAAGGTATAGATTCTAAAATTTCTGTGTCTTTTTTTATCAGTTATGCTCTGAAGTGCAAAGTAACAGATTTTGGGTTTTGTTTTGTTTTTCTCACTATTAGAGAAGACTGGCATTGAGTGAATAGCAATCCACCTGCTTCTGCCTTCCAAGTGCTGCAATTAAAGGTGTATATCACCACGACACATAGCTTAGATTTGACTTTTAAGAGTAGCTTTTCTGGGGCTGGAGAGATGGCTCGGGGGTGAAGAGTAATTCCTGCTCTTGCAGACGACCTAGGTTCAATTTCAAGCACCCACATGGCAGCTCACAACCATCTGTAACTCCCGTTCTAGGACCCAAATCTGTCTTTGATCTTGTTATATGCATGTGGCACATATGTATACATATAGTCAAAACACTCATAAAATAACCTTAATAAAAAAGTTAGCTTTTCCTTAGTGTTTAAGAAACCTATGAGGCACTCTTACTAGTACTGGGTACCAAACCTATGGATGCTCACGACCCTTTCTGAGTACCCGTCAGTCCTGGCTTGCCTGCTATCATGTAATGCTTCTCAGGGCTTCTTTCTCAGTGTGGAGATTTCAACCATGGACTGATTTTTTGGCAAAGCAGAATCATAGCAGTTAATGTCCTGTGTATAACCACAAAGAGGCTCCATCGCCTGGGGACCTGCCTGGGGACCTGCCTGGGGACCTGAGACTAGAGGAGGCCCTCTTTTGTTGAAGCTGGTTATCTACACTCCACCATCACAAGTCGTAAGGTGAGAAAAGTCACCATGTTTATTAATAGACTGATCATCCACCCAGAAATATCTATTAATCCTGAACTTAATGCTCAAATTGGGAACTTCTCAGAGTGAGAGGGGTGCTCTTAAAAACCAGGCTGGCTAATCTTTTCTTTTTCCTCTCCTCCTCTTCTTTCCCTACTCTCTCCTGTCTTCTTTTCTTTCCTGATGTTCTTTTTTTTGGGCTAGAATTGAACCTAGGGCCTGGCACACACTATGCAGGCAGGCTTTCTCCCCTGAGGTGGTCTGAATGAGATGTGCCCCCCTTACCCCACCCCCCAGACCCAGGCATTTGAACAACTGGCTTCCCAGTTGGTGGTGCTGTGTGGGGAGGGATAGAGTTTGTGGCCTGGTAGGGGAAGGCCATCTTTCATATTAAAAGCCTTAACTGTTTCTAGTTTGTTCTGCTTCCTGTTCCTGCAGCCATGCTTGCCACTTGCTGCCACACCTTCTTTGTCAGGACAGACTGTTACCTCTCTGGAACCACACGCTCAAATAAACTCTTTTATAAGCTGTCTTGGTCATAATGTTTTATCACAGCAATAAAAAAAGTAACTGATACAACACCAAGCTTTACCCCATAAATTTGGTTTCAGAAATAAAGAAGGGCCAGGCAGTGGTGGTGCATGCCTTTAATCCCAGCACTTGGGAGACAAAGGCAGGCGGATTTTTTAGTTCAAGGCCAGCCTGGTCTACAAAGTGAGTTCCAGGACTCCCTATACAGAGCTATACAGAGAAACCCTGTCTCGAAACAAACAAACAAACCAAAAACAGAAATAAAGAAGGTCATCCTTACTCAGTCAATGTCAGATAACACACACTTAATTTTGCAAAGGTCAGATTTTAGGCTGGGCATAGGGTGCATGTCAGAGGGTAAAGTGTCTCTCAAGATCACTAACCTGAGGTCAATCCCAGAACCCATGTGAAGGTGGGAAGGGAGAACTGACTTCACACAGTTGTTCTTTGACCTCTACATGCATGCTATGATACTCTCAAGCTTTCTTGCCCCACATGGAATACACAGGCATTGGAGAAGGGGCCCATGAGGCACCTACCCCTCCGAGGAGCTCCTGGCCATTTGTTAATGGTTACTGGGTAAGAGCGAGACATTTTCTTCATCAGTGTCACTAGTGGTTAGTTGCCCATATTCTGATAAATAGCTCTTCTAGCTACACTCATGGAAATAAGCCCAGTGAAACTCAGTGGGTCATTAAAGCAACAGACAAATACAGAAGGGTGCTTGGTTAGGAGGATGGGAATCATCAGAAGTGAAGGGAACAAAAGGTAGGAGAAAAATGTCATATATATATATATACACACACACATATACATACATATACATACATACATATATATATCTAAATACATGTATGAAATTGTCAACTAATTAGTTTAAAAAGTGTCTTGAATTTATGGGGCTGTTTTGATAGTGAAGGTAATGAGAAGTTTCTATACTGAAAGCTTTTTGATAGGGATTTATGTAGCTCAGGCTGGCCTTGAATAACCTTGGATTTCTGATCCTGCCTCCACTCTTCCCTTCTCCCTCCCCCTCTTCCTATCTTCTCTTCACTTCCCTCCCTCCTTTTGCCCCAATGCATTTTTATATCCAGCTTCTAAAATATAATTTTACTAGGAGAAAATCTTGTTGTAATTTAGTGATAATACTTCCACATGCAGGGGAGACAGTTGTTTACAAAGTGCTTGCGCTGCACTGGGAGGACCTAACTGTGATCCCCAGGACCTACACAGAGACCTGAGTATATCTCAGGTCCAATAGCCCAAGTGCTAGGAATACAGAGACAGGAGGATGGATCCCTGTGGTGTGTCTAGTCAAACCTGTCAGCCCCAGGCCTGGAGAGAGACTGTCTTAAAAATAAGATGGATGGTTCCTGAAGAAGACCTGTGGCCTTCACATGTGTGCACATGGGCACACAAACTCCTGTGTACACACACACAAACATATATGTAAAAAAACTGAAAAGGACAAATTTACAATCTCATTTTCTATCCAACAGAAGAAGGTAGCTAGCTATACATATTCCCAAAAATCTAAAATCTATGCCCCTGCATTTCCTCAACCTGATTCCAACTCCTTTCCATCAAATGTTTGAGTAAGAAATACTTGTCCTGGGAACCCTCTGGGATGAGGCAGATAAATGCTGAGAAACTTGTCTAGTCCAAGGCTTGGGAAAGATATAATGGATCAGCAATTCTGAAGTACTAAGTCTGTCCTTCATTGAAAGTATGTGTAAGTAGTTGTGTTACTACCCTCAATCCTAGACAGTCAGCAGAGAGTATCTTCCCTTCCTGAAGCCTGGTCTTTCTTATCTTTCAGGGCCCAACAGGTTACCCTTCTTCCCCTCATTTGTAAGACACGGGGAATGGCTCATGCTCCTCTCCACTCTGTCACAGTCAAATCCAGGCCTAACTCCTGCTCCTAAAGCTCCCCTGGGAGGTTTTGATGCTTCTGTCCACAGGCCTCAGAAGTTAGAGGTCTGGTTTGCCTGCTGCTTGCCCTGAACAATGTCTATAGCAGTTAAGGAACTGAAAAACAAACAAAACACCCACAAAACCAAAAAACTCCTTCATTTGGAAATGAAATATCTGGAGGGTCAGCAAAGAGTGGGAAGGGCATGGTAGAAGAAAGGCAGTACTCTGAAGCAAACCAGAAACCAGGGCCTATGCCTGAGACAAAAGATGGAGTATTAAGAGTAGATGGCTTATTAAAAGTTCCACCGGGCGGTGGTGGCTCACGCCTTTAATCCCAGCACTTGGGAGGCAGAGGCAGTGGATTTCTGAGTTTGAGGCCAGCCTGGTCTACAGAGTGAGTTCCAGGACAGCCAAGGCTACACAGAGAAACCCTGTCTCGAAAAAACCAAAAAAAAAAAGAGTTCCTGGAAATATGGGTTATCGGCATTGTGGGTTTGTGGGGGAGGCTGGAGTCTCTGTAATTATTCTATGTCTAAGCTTGTTGCATATGAGTGAGGATGGCTGTTCTTCAAAGGGTGAGAGCCCAGGGCTCTAAGAGAAGCAGCCAGTGTCTGAAGAGTGGGTTAGTGGGCAGACCTCATGTCTAGATTTCTATATATCTCTATAGAGAAAGTCTCTATGAAAACACGCTGTGCATGAATTCCTTAACAAGCATGGAGTAAATATAACCATTAAAATAAAAAAAGCACCTATATCAATGACCACAGATGCTTTCTTTTCTACTTAAAAATATGCACTTTGCATTTACTATATCATACACAAAGTAAGTACTCAAAACCTTGAGTAGACAGTGTATGACTAGGGAAAGGCCAATCAAAATTTGAAGAGGGAAAAAAAGTCCTCTAGCTTGCCTTTATCATCTTCTTTACCAAGACGATTATACGAACATGTAAAATAGGAGCTGGCTGCACTGAGGTGAGCCACAAAGCCTCAGGGAAATGTCTGTGAATGGGAGGAGATTCAAGGGTAAGTGCACCTGGCTGACTTTCTGCAGATAACTCTGGGGCAGCTTCACCAAGGCCAAGAGATTACCTGAACCAACACCATACTTTCTAGACTCTTCCCAAGGCTCTGGAGATCTCAGAAGTGCCTATCTTTCACTTCAGGCTCAGAGACAGCCTAATCAGCATGACTGATATCCAGGGTCTTGGTATGACTATGCTGATCTTGCACAAGAGTTTTGACCACTGTAAGGCTGGAAGCCAGGGGAGGGCGGAATCTTCCCACAGGCCGCAGTTACCAAGGATGGACGAGTCTGTGTGCACTATGGAGTGTATTTTAAACTGGGATTGGATTATCACCTCTCAGAGTTTCCCTGTGAAACAGGAACCTTTCTTTCTTTTCACTTTTAAAACATTGAAATTTTGATTTTCATTATGCTTAATTATGTGTGTGGTCTGTGCGTGTGAGCAGAGGCAGGGGAATCCTGGGACTGGAATTATAAGCAGTTGTACAATGCCTGATCTGGATGCCCTGTTTTCTTTTTCACAACTTTGTATTGAGACCACAGCCCTGCATTGATTTCTAGTAATTACCATCTACTTTAATACTGGTTTGTATTGGCACAAAGTATGTATACCTCAGTTCTGGACAGAAGTGGCAAACCAGGCAATGCCAAAAACACTTTATTCCTGACACAAAGGCTAACATCTCTTCACTTTCAGTCCCTCCCATTCACTTGAACTACTTTCCAGAATTCCCATACCTTTTCCTCATCACATTATTAACTTATAAATTGTGGTAGTTAAAATAAGAATGGGCCTCCAGAGGCTCATAGATAGAAGACTTAGTTCCAGTTGGTGGAAATGTTTGGGAAGGAGGTGGGCTTTGAGGTCTGTAAAGCCCATCCTATTCCTAGTTAGCATTCTCTCTGCCTCCTACTTGTGGATAAAGAAGTGAGCTCTCAGCTCTCCCTCAGCAGCACACCTGCCTGCCTGCTGCCATGCTCCCTGCCATGATGGTTATGCAGTGTAACCCTTTGAAACTGTGAGCCCTAATAAATGCTTGCGTTTATAAGCTGCCTTGGTTATGATGTTTTGTCACGGCAATAGAAAAGTAACTAAGGCACAAGCTGATACCAGGAAGTGGTACCTATTAATCAGGTATCTGCATCCTCTTTCTTCTGTCTTCTACTCTGGAGGCCCAAGAAGGCCTTGAATTCTTGGCCATCCTCCTGACTCTGTCTCCTGAGTGTTGGAATTACAGGTAGGAGCCACCAGGCCTGTCATCAACCACTTCATTTAGGACAAAATTTCCACTTAGACTAACTAAACTCTTTAACACTTTGTGGATTGAGATAAAGAGCTTTTAAGTGTCAGCAACTGTTTTAACACAAAAGGGAAAAAAGTCATTAGCACCTTTACAAGGAAAGGCTTCGATTAGCTGGGTGTGGCGGTGCATGCCAGTAATTCCAGCACTTTTAGGGTAGAGGTAGAAGGATCAGGAGTTCAAGGTCATCCTTGGCTTCCTGGTCAGTTATGGGTTAGCCTGTGCTTCCATGAGATAGCTAAAAATGTTGGGAAAGAAGAACAAAATTCTGTTACCCCCTAAAGCTTTTGTATTCATCCTATATTATACATTTACAGAGTACCTACAACTACTAAATTCTATGTGATGACAAAGAGTTTATCTTAAAACTATCAAAATATAAAATCTCTCATTGCCTATAAGGAGCTATTTATATAATAAAGAACCATCAAGTGTGTGGCTATGGGGTACATGTACAGAGGAGTGGCCATGAAAGGTATCTGAGGGCCATCAAGAAAGAGGACACTTCCAAATCCAGTCTAGACCAGTACCTGATGTAGGGGGGCTACTTCTAATCGATACTGTTGCCACAGAAGTCTTTCTGAAACACTGATCTATGTTCACTTCCAGACTTAAAATAATTCAGTGCCTCTCAGTTGCCATCTGAAGGCAGTTTACATTCCTCAGCTGAATCCTCAAGCTCCGGTCTCTTCATGGTAGCACTATCCATTACCTTTTTTTTTTCTTTTATTTTTTAGATATACCTCCTAGTATAGGCTGCTCTCAACCTCCCTGTGTAGCCTCTGATCTTCCTACCTCTATCTTCCTAGTGCTGGGATACATGAGTCTGTCAGTCCTCTCAGTTTATGCTATGGTAGGGATGGTACCCAGGGCTTCCTGCATGCTAGACAAGCACTCTTTCAACTGAGCTACATCCCAGTCCAGCTCTTAGCTTCTTGATCACAAGTTCTAACAATTCTGCTGAAATACTGTTTATAAAAACAACTAGCCATACTGTCTTTCCAATACAAACATTTCTACTATATGTTTCCTTAGGACTCAGTTCTGGTGTAAGTTATGTAGGGGATATGGGCATTCTCTCCTCTCTCATAGTTTTGGAGAACATGTGGCAATTCTCCAACACCAAGCATTCAGAGTCCTACTATCCACTTGTGGCTGCTGTTCAGAACCAAAACTGCTAGTGGGTGAGTAGGCTGCTGGCTGTAGAAACCAGATGGATGGGACAGCTGCAGACAAAAGACTCATTCACCCAGCCAGGTGCTGTTTCCAGATGTGTGGACTGAATAGGAGATGGATCCAGATAAAATGACAGAGGCAATGGTGCTGAGACATGAGAAGAGCTCCTTCATCCACATGTTGTAATTCAAGTACTCAGTAAACTAGAGGACACTTTCAAGAAACACACTACAAAGTTGAGGGGATGACTCCCAGGGTAAGACTACTAGCTGTACAAACAAGAGGACCTGAGTTTGAATCCCCAGAACTCATGTTAAATCCTGTAGGATGAAGAGATGCTCTATCGCTGGTTTGACTCCCATTGGAGCTAGGCTAGTCCAGGTTCTATGAGATGACCCATCATCTCAAGGGACTAAAGCAGAATGACGGAGCAGGACTCTGAGCAATCATGTTCCAGCCTTTCTGCACAGACAGGTGCACATACATACATACCTACACTTGTGTACACACATACCACCTATACACACACCACACCCACATACCTCCCTTGGCCAGAGAGGTTTTTCTTTATAGTAGGTGACAGACAGTTAATGCAGGTTCCTAACTAGCTGAAGCACTTAGAACAAATGACTGTTGAGTGAGCATTCATCCCTAAACCTGTTCCAAGGTAAAGGGACAGTGCAGAAGATGGGTAGAGAGAATGTAAGACCCCGAGGATGGGAAAGTGCTGTGAAATGTTGTCTCCTGCATATGGTATGGCTGCTGCATGAACGAATTCACAGCAGTGGTGGTTCCCTGATTCTATCATGGAGAGGGGAAGGGCTCGTGAGGCAGTTAAGGCTTGGGAAGGGGAAGATATATTCTTCAGTCATATGGCCACTTAAGTCTGGTGAGGTGACTCAGAGGGCAAAGGCACTTACCAACAAGCTTGACAACCTGAGTTCAATCCTCAAACCCCACATGGTGGAGAGAACCAACTTTCATAAGTTGTCCCCTGATATCTACAGGCATGCAATCTTCCTTACCAAATAGGTACATATAAAAATAAACAATCCTTGCCCCAGTGTAAATGCCTAGGTAAAGGCAGTAGCCATGAAAGAAAGATAGGAAGGAAGGAAAGGGCTTACTGGGAGGAAGGATTTGGCAGGAGTGGGCAGGACAGAAGAGAGGACAATGAAGGGATAGGGTCAAAGTACATATCTTAAAACAAAGACAGATTAGACGTTTAAGAACACTTTAGTATGTGTGTGTGTGTGTGTGTGTGTGTGTGTGTGTGTGTGTGTGTGTGAGTTTATTTTGAGGCAGGGTCTGTGGTGGATTGAATGAGAATGCCCCCCATAGGCTCATATATTTGAATGTCTGTTTCCCAGCTGGTGAATCTGTTAGGGACAGAACTAGGAGATGTGGCCTTGTTGGAAGAAATATGTCATGGGGGGTGGGCTTTAAGGTTTCAAAAGCCTTCATCAGGTACAGTCTTCCCCGCCTCCCCACCTGCTGTTTGTGGGTAGGATGTAAGCTCTCAGCTACTGCTCTAACTCTATGCCTGCCTGCCCGTTGGCTGTCATGTTCTCTGCCATGATGGTCATGGACTAACCCTCTAAAACCAGACCCCAGTTAATGCTTTCTCAGTTTTCTTGGTCATGGTGTCTCTTTACAGCATGAAGAAATTAACTAAGAGAAGGTCTCATGTAGCCAAGGCTGGACCTTGAATTCCTGATCTTCCACTCTCCATTTCTCAAGTGCTAGGTTACTGGGTGTACTACAACACACAGATTATTTGCTTATTTATTTTTATTTAAATATTTATCATGTGTATTGGTGTGTGAGTATGTGCATGTGTGTATAGGTGCCCAAGGAAGCCAAAGGTGCTGGATTCCCCTGGAGCTACATTATAGGCTCAGTTAGAAATTGAACTCTGGCCGGGCAGTGGTGGCGCACGCCTTTAATCCCAGCACTTGGGAGGCAGAGGCAGAGGCAAAGGCAGGCGGATTTCTGAGTTCGAGGTCGGCCTGGTCTACGGAGTGAGTTCCAGGACAGCCAGGGCTATACAGAGAAATTCTGTCTCGAAAAAACCC
>JADRCD010226207.1:2406-13249 GCA_019843815.1 Montemys delectorum
TATTAACCTCTTCAGGTTGAAGTTTTCTTTAGTGTCTTCTGCAGGGATGGATTTGTAGGTAGAAATGTTTAAATTTGATTCTGTTTTGGAGGGTCTATCTTTCTCCATCTATTGAGATTAATAGTTTTGCTAGATATAGTTGTCTTAGTTGACATCTATGGTCTCTTAGAGTTTGTAGGATATTTGTCCCAGCCCTTCTACCTTTGGAAAATATCCACTGAGAATTCAGATACTGTCTTAGTTTGGGTTTGTTTTTCTGTGAAGAGACAAAATGACTACAGCAACTTAATAAAGGAAAACATTATATTGGGACTGCTTTAAAGATTCAGAGGTTTAGTCCATTATCTTGATTGTGGGGTACATGATAGTGTGCAGGTAGACATGGTGCAGGAGAGTAATTGAGAGTTCTATTTCTGATCCACAGGCAGAAGGCAGAGAGAGAACCACTGAGTCTGGTTTGGGCATTTGAGACCCAGAGCTTACTCTCAGTGTCACACTTCCTCCAACAAGGCCACACCTACTCCAACAAATACCTCTTAATACTACTCCCTAAACATGTAAATATATGAGTCTATGGGGGCCATTTTTTTTTTGGGGGGGGCCCTCTGGAATGCCTGAATACTTTTTTTTTTAAAGATGTTTTCTTATTTACAATATCTCCTTTTCCAGGTTCCCCTCCCAAAAAAAAAAAAAAAAAAAAATCCCCTGTTCCTTCCCCGCTTCTCCTGCTCACCACACCATCTCATCCCTTCCTGCTTACTGGCTCTGGCACTCCCCTACACTGGGACATAGAACCTTCACCAAGCCAAGGTCCTCTCCTCCCATTGATGACTGGCTTGGCCATCCTCTGCTATATGTGCATGCTGCTGGAGCCATGAGTCCCCCCATGTGTACTCTTTGGTTGGAGTTTTAGTTCCTGGGAGCTCCAAAGGTACTAGTTAGTTCATATTGTTGTTCCTCCTAAGGGGCTGCAACCCCTTCAGCTCCTTAGCAACTTTCTCTAGCTCCTTCATTGGGGATCCTGTACTCAGTCCAATGGATGGATGGTTGTGAGCCTCTACTTCTGTATTAGTCTACCACAGGTCTTATTCTAACACAACTGCTAATATATTACATGGCCTTTCCCCCTCAAATCTCTAGTTTTCTTTGTTCTTTGTGTTAAATGTTTTGTTTATTGTCTGCTAATGGTAATTTCTTTTCTGGTCTAGTTATTTGGTGTTCTGGATGTGTTTTATGCTGTGATAGGCACCTCTTTCTTTACATTGGAGAAATTTTGCTCTATGATTTTGTTTAAAATGTTTTCTGTGCCATTGACTTAGGTTTTTTTCCTCCTCCCTGTACTTCTAGGTTTGGTCTTTTCTTATTCATTAGTGTGGTCTTTTCATACTTTCCAAGATCTCCTGGATAGTTTGTGCCTGAGTGTTTTTAGATATAAGATTTTCTTTGACTGAAGTATGCATTTTTTCTATCTTGTCTTCAATGCCTGAGATTTTCTATTCCATCTGTTGTATTTATTGTTGAGGCTTGTTTCTGAGGTTCCTGTTTGCACTCCCAAGTTTTTTATTTCCTGATTTCCCTCAGTAAGATTTTCTTTATTGATTCTATTTCCACTTTCAGGTATTACTCATTTCCTTATATGGTTTGATTGCATTTTCATGGATTTCTATAATGGATTTCTTTTTCTTTCTTCAAGAGCCTCTATTATATTCATAAAGGCTATTTTTAGGTCCTCGTCTTGTGCTTCAGCTAACAGCCTACTGAAGTAGTTTTACTGGGCTCCAGTTGTGACATATTGCCCTGGCTATTATCTATCGATTGTACATTTACACTGGCATCTAGTCATCTGTGTTTGGGATGATTGTAATTCTCAGTGCTGGTATCAGGTCTTGTCTTTGGTCGGTGGGTGTTCTGTTTCTTGTTTTCTGCTCTCTTCCCTGGTTCTCAGCAGAATGGGGTGGCTGTGAGTTGCCTAGTAGAGAATGCATCTGGTATCCTGCTAGGTGAAGCCACTGGAAGTTCCTGGTTCAATGTATTTCTAGGTATTGGGAATGGATACTTAGCAATGGGAACAGGCTAGAAAGGGGGTACTGAAGAGGGCTACAAGAGGGAAGAAATCAAGGCATTCCAGCAGGATCTGCTTAGTTACTCAGAAATTGGGGCAGAGAATGAGGAGAGAACACAATATGTAGTCTGCTACAGAGCTGGAGATGATGCTTGGGGATTGGATTTAGAGGAGAGGAGGGAAGGTAAAGGTCTGAAGCTCACCTACCTGATTCACTGTCCTACTTGCTTCTCTGGCAGGGTTGGTAGGCAGGTTTCCATGTAAAGCTTGCTGGAGTTGATGGCTTCCTTTCTGGTTTGTCATAATCTTATCTTTCAATCTTTGTCATGCAAATAACTCTTGATACATTGCTCAATTAAGTAATGTATCTAGGGGCTAAAGTTAAGAGTATTTTGTGTACAGAAATGGAGACTGGATCTCGCATCCCAGCACCCACATAAAAAATTTGGGGTGATGCCTCACAAGCTTGTAATTTCATCAGGAAGGGTAGAATAAAGAAGGAGGATTTCTGGTGTTAGTTAGCTTCCACCTAGCCAAAATGCACGCAAGCTCCAGGCTTAGGGAGGAACCTTGCCTCAGAAAAAAAAGGTATAGAGTGATAGTGGAAGATACCAGATATTTTTCTCTGGATACTACCTAGGTGATCACTGCTCTCAGTTAGTTTGTCTAGTGTGTTATACTCTGGTGTTGTTCCAAACTATGATTAAAACATATTTCTCATATAACACTGGAGAATGTGCTTTGAAGTTCTTCTGAAGCAGATGGAGCAAGTCTTGTGGGCAGGAGTACATCATCAATGCTCCTGAGGGCTCTGCTCTCTTAAAACTAGTCCAATTTGTGGAATATATAACTTGTTTTAAATGACATATGATGGAAAATTTAATAAGATATGCAGTAAGTAATAAAAACTGTTTTGGGTTCATAATGTATTAATATTTTAAAATGTGGACGAATAAGTTTGTCAGTCTTCCCCTCTGACGGCAAGCCCAGATGAATGGTTCGTATGGGTGATGACAAAGGCTTTTATGAATTCTCACTGTCATGTGGAAACTGGACAGAGATCCCCAAGAGATGGATGGTATGAGGCCAGGGCATGCTTTCCCTATTGCCAGCCTTGTCTTTCCTGACTGCATTCTTCTCTTCGTGAGAGTCTCCCACAGAATTGTTCTCTCTGGGTTCTTTCTCAGTCATTTATTATTGCTAACCTATCCAGGCTCACCCTGCTGACCTCAGATATTCCATCATTCCCACTTGGACTTCGGCAATGGCACTTTCAGTGGCAACCCCCATGAGCATAGGTGAGCATACCTGTCATTTTCTATATATAGCTTATCTCCTTGAGCAGTTACTTAGAGTGTTTACACAGCTCTCAGAGACAGTGTACTTTCTGCCCAGTAATTGACTTAAGCTTATAAATATTTCATTACAAATCACAGGAATTTTTTTCCAAAAAATTTCATTTAGCTTCCATGTCTATTTGTGTACTGTGTGCATGAAGAACCCGTGGAGGCCTGAAAATGGATTCATAGCCCCCGGAATTTGATGGTTGTGAACTACCATGTGGGTATTGAGGATTGAACCCTGATTAAGCAGTCAGTGTTTTCAGCTAATAAGCCATCTCTCTAGGTCCAAGACAAAAATTAAAAAATGCTTTCTTTTTTTCTAAAAATTTCAGGGCAATTTTAATATAAGGCATAGTGACTAGTTATAGAAATGCTGGTGTAGAGATGTCAGGATTATAATTGTAGCTCTGCCTTTAACTGTGGAATTATAGGCAAGTTGTTTAACCTCTTAGGTTCTTGTTTTGTTTTGTTTTGTTTTTACCAGATATGGATCATAATAGTAAGTAATATAAAGATTAGCATGAAAAAAATAATTGTTAGTGTTTATTTATCTTTTAGTTTATCTATTTTTATTTATTTATCTTTTTAGCTCTGAGCTATCTCTCTAGGACTCCTATGGGAGGATCAAATAACCCTTTCACAGGAATCAAATATTAGATATTCTGTGTTGTGGAAGTATTTAAAAAATAAATCTACCCTGTAAACTTTCTTTCCCACTGGACCACGTTCTAGTGCCGGTACCCTGGCCTCAACCCTATGTCGCAGCGGGCTTTTGCTATTTTCTCCCAGCTAGCAGCAACATCTCGCTCACATACAATGCTTTACACACCCCCACAATCATTCATGTAGTGCCTAGTACTTGGTAAAGCGTGACTCTTAACTATCTAAGCAGGTTTATATAATAATAAAATTACAATTACAAGATGCCAATATAATAATTTCAGTGCCAAATGTTTTTGACCCAATTAATCTAACTTTGTAAAAACCTTAGCCTGGTTGTTATAAACACGTGGGGTCTGAGTCATCATCTTCCTCTGCCTCCATGATGATTATCCCCATCCCTTCCTGCTCTCCCCATTTTCCTTCTCCACTTCTAGCTCCACCTCTTTATTCCTGTCCAGTCACAGGCCTGTCACTGCCATAATGTGATTGGACAGAGAAAATGCTACAACAATTCTGTTTATCAGACATTTATGATTCATAACAGTAGCACAACTACAGTTATTATATATGCAATGTTCCTAAATGTGTGTCTAGGCACATCTGAGTGAAGTGCCCATGGGGTCCATCAGAGGACTTGGATCCCCTGAAGCTGGAGTTACACATTTTTGTGAGCCACCATGTGGATGCTGGAATCTTGTACTCAGAGTCTTCGCAAGAGCAGCAATTACTTTTAATTTCTGAGCTATCTCTTCAATTTTATTTTTATTAAGTACTTGAAACTATGACATATTAAATGCTAAATCACAATAGGCATGGCTTTATTAAGTAAATATTCTGAGCAATATATGAAGAACTTTTGAACATGCTACCCATGCAGTCTTGAGAATAATCTTGTAGATATAACAATTTCTAGCCTAATAGAAGAAATAAAAATCAGATTTATTAAATTATTTGCTTAGTCAACATGGTAACTAAGCAATGAAGTTCCAAGGACAGAGTAGAATTACATCTTTGTTACATTAAATTGCTCATGTGTACTATGTGTATGTGCACACACATTTCAATATACTATATGCATCTTCAATGCATAATTTTTAATACATAAAGCACTTGAAACTATAATATTTATAAAGCTTTGGAAAAATCCTGTGGTTGGGTCATCTCAGCTGCTTAGTCAATAAGTGATGCTTTTCTCATGTCTGAGTTACATCCACTGCTCTTTTCACTTTAGTACACTGGTTCCATCTCATATATAAAGGCATAAAGTTAACATTTGCAAATTTTCATGAGTGTTAATGGGAAAGAGAGATGTAACTTATCTCTACTACCTAACTTCCCCCTCCTGCTAACTGCACCAAAACAATAAAGGAATACACTTAACAACGTATGTGGAAAGATAGAAAGTTTAGAGTTTTCTCAGCGCACTAGGCTGTTACTTGAGAAGACCCTGGAGGGCTGTGGTTGCTATGGTGGATGTATCCCAGATAAAGATCAAAGGTGACCAGAGAACTGGTGAGATGTCATTCTAAAGAGGTCTGCTTGTTTTCAAAGTAACTGATGGATGACGTGAGAAACTTATTGGAATGCTTTTGAAGACTCCACATGGATGTTATATATGGGAGAAATTTTGTCAATGAGCTTAGAGGCTTTGGTACAACAGTATTTGGTCAGAACACTATTTAATTAAATCATTAACAAATATAATTGGAAATTCATTTAAAAGATTTTTTTGTTGAAACCATTAAGAATTTATGCATACCACAGTTATGCCAGTCGATTTTGAAATTACCTCATGAGTTAGGATATTTTCATTCAGGAATATTGTTCTGTTAAGGATTTAACAGACCTGCACATGTTATACGGCTAGGAAATGGCAAATGCCAGATTTAAACAAATGTCTTTCTAGCTAAAAAATTTGTTTCTTTTTTTTTCTGTAGTTTACTGTCTTCAATTGTATGTATGCATGTGTGTGTGCGCATTTTTCTGTTTTTACTTATATTTGGAGTGACTAGCTCATTAATCTGTAGGTTTTTGTACTTGAATATCTGGGGTAATACTCATTGGTCAAACATTTTAAGTTTCACTATTTATTAATTGTTCTTATCTTTTAATTTAGAATATTTCTTGATTTATTTATTTGTCTAATGGTTTGCTTTCTTCCACTTCTAGGGTCTTGAACCACCTGATAGTGTGGCTTCTTGTGTCTTTCAGAGGTCTCCTCCTTTCACAAGTTAGAAAGGCATGTCAGTTGTCTCTTGGGAGAGGGGTCTTTATAATCTCCCTTTGTGTTTATGTTTTTAGTTTTCTGAATAGCATGGATAGTCTAACCTCAGGAACATGATTCTTGCAGGGACACTCTTCTTTCTTTCCCTGTCTCATTTTCCTGGCCTCACTTTGAACCTACAGTCAGCATACTTAGCATTTTCCTTCATGTAGTTGCTTTTGGCACTGCCTTAAGTCTTGAGGGGAACCTGTTCTTTGGCTTTCTATGGCCTGACTTAATATACCTTTTGTTTTCCAGGAGTAAGGGTTGGGTCTGTGGCATTTCCCAGAAACTTGGGATTGACTCAAGCTTCCAGAGACCCAGAAACCTGGGATTGATTCAGCTTTTGTCTCCAAAGTATATGTGAACAGCAGATGAGAAAATCTCTGTTTACTTTTCTTTCTCTTGAGGAGCAGACTCTCTGACCTGCAAGCTGGCTCTTCCTGGTCATTTTAAACTCTCCCATTAAGTGTTGACAGAATTATATGATAGTTGCCAAAACTGTGGAGATTTATTGACTACCGAGTCATTTGTCATAAATCAAAGATACGTGGGAGCCTCAGTAACAAGAGGAGAGTCAGGGTCCTTCACTGTGTGAACCACAAACAGACTCTGGCCTGGGAGAGCAAAGAAATGTAGATTCTGGCCAGGTTCTCTCTGATGAACTAGGCTCCTGCTCAACTCATGATGGGCAGCTTTTCTCTGCTGAGAGGAGGTATGGGATAACTCCTCAGTCACAAATCTAGCATGTCATGGTGGAGAGAGGCCAAGGTTTTTATAGATTTATTATATGCTATTGTTAAGGACTTTAAGTTATACATATTTTTAATTCTAGATTCTTTCTCAGAGACTCTGTCTTACTTGAGACAATTCAGTTTCTTTTGTGAAAAGACAGATAAGTCTTCTTCTTCTTCTTCTCCTTCTTCTTCTTCTTCTTCTTCTTCTTCTTCTTCTTCTTCTTCTTCTTCTTCTTCTTCTTCTTCTTCTTCTTCTTCTTGAGTACTATTTTTAAAAATATCACTGCTTGATTATACTGTTAAGACTATGGGAAAGGCTCCTTTATGGACAGCAGGCTTCTGTAAACAAACTCATGAAACATTAGAAGGAATGCATCTCATCATCCCTAGAGAACCCCTGACGGAAAACTTCCACGTCAAGTGTGTGAGTGAGTAGCCAGACACTAAAGCCTCAGAGGAACTTAACTGGGTTAAGATCCAGCCTGGGTCCCTAGGAGGATCTGGTGACACCAGCACATGTAATAGTAGCTGTTGACACTAACCTTAATCCTTAGACACCATTGATTTTCATGCAACAAGCCTAGACTGGTCTAATGTATGAGTAAATCGACTTAGAATCAAGTCCCTTGGGTTTGCAACCTAGCCTTGCCACTTGAAAGCTATATATTTGAGGGTAAATTGTTTATAATTCCTATGAGCCCCAAGAAAGCTTAGTGATGCTTCCTACCTGAGGAATATGTTGTGAAGGTTGAATTAGTTGTTTTAAAGTACTGAAGATCTAGTAGGTAATATGTTCTATGCCAAGGTTTGCTAGATTTATATGTAGCATCAGCCACTTAACGTTTGTGTTCTACTATGTTAGACTGAAGAATTCTTCTTCCTTGTAAGGGAGGTTTACTTAAGATAAATTGACTCTGTTTGATAGGGAAAACTAGAAGCTAAATATGTGCTTCCAAAGGCAATGCTATGAAACTTTAAGCAAAAGTGTAAGCTTATTTTAAGCAGAAAAATTTAGATGATCACCTTTTTAAACTTCCCCAAGAGTATGAGTAATCTATTACATATGTATATATCTATATATGATTTAAAATACTCATGTGTTTGGTATATGTACATATGTTTATTATCTTGTGTGGCATACCAAAGGATTAGATGCAAAGGGTTAGTAGCCAAATGGATACTTGCTTTAAAATGACTTAAAATTTATTTCAGGAGATATGCTTTTTTATTTTCCATAACTAATAATTATATTAGTTATTAGTAAAAATCAGTATAATCTTTTAATAAAAAATTTTGCTATGCAGATATGATTTTGAGAGCTTTACAAATCTCTATTTGCTGAATTGAACTGTATCACTACAGTTTAACTGTAGAAATTCATTAAAAACTAAGGTTAAAATGCCATCTTTGCATTGTCTAGAACAGAATAAATAATAAGCAATTTAAAGAGTTAATAGTTCTAAATTCATATCTTAATTGTAATTTGACCACACTTCAACATAAGCATTTAAATATTTCCTTAAGGACAATAAACCCCAAATGGAAACACTGAATATTATCTTAAAAGACAGACAAAATAAATTGAAGATGAAAACAATTTACAATTGGCTCAATTTTAAATGTGCTGCTTTTGCAACATTGTAATTCTGTCACGCTTCCATAGAAGCAACACCATAATCACTTAACAGCAATGAAGCCGAGAGGAAAGGGGAAATGCCATGTTTCTTTAGAACAGAGACAAAGCATATGCTGTGGCTCAGCAACATCAAACATAGGCTCACAGGAGGCCTGAATTTCCTAGCCTGTGGTTGGAGGGAGAAATCCCAGCTTTTGGTGTAGAGACATTTCTCATTGCTAATGGAAAAAATTTTAGGCTTGTTACTTTGTAAGCATTCTTTCAGATTTCCTCATTTACTTTGTGTGGGGTGAGGAGATGGAGCGAAGTTTGCTCCCCACAAATTACCTTCTGGAGCTGGTCCTCACTGTCTGGTTTCTGACTAGGGCCTACAGCAAAGGAAACAAGGCTGCTAGGAAGTCAGGTAGACATTTTGCTCACCACCAGCTCCTTGTTTCTACTGGGTTTCATTTTAGGAAGAGTAACATTCAAAATTCTACCAAAACTGTACACATCTTTCAAGTTGTTCCAAGAAAGCCTTCTAGGTTAGCTACAAGCTGATTACCAAAGGCTTCTTTGAGAAATGGTCAGGAAAGTATATGAAGCTAATGAAGGGATCATCTTGCAGTAGTTCTCATCCTGGAGTAAACGTTTTGTCCCACAGATTTCGGCGAGGATACCTGTATATCTTAATGCTCCTGCTTTTTGATGATCTGATAATCCAGAAGGTGTCATGGTGGCCCTCTCTGATAATTGATATATGCTTACACACTAGGGTATGTGAAGCCCCTTTTACATGTAAATGATGAAATTTAACTTCTATCTTAGTGGATTTATTCCCCCCCCATAACATACATTTTATTTCCTTGATTCATTGAGTTCTTCTTGATCAGTAGGGATTTTAATGAATTATTATAGGTTTTATTTCTCATTCTTCTTCAACCATATTGAGGCAGAGTCTTCTTGCTGTTTTTGTAGGTGTGTGGTTGCTCACAGTAGCCAGTGGTCTCATCTCTTTTGGATATATGCTCCTCTATCAGTTGGTGTTAAATCTATTGAATGAATGCTGATACACACTTTACTTCATTTTCTCAAGGAAAGTCAAATGACTTTTAAAGATCTGATGAAAATGCACAGTATTGTTCTCAAACTGAGCATTTCCTGTTTCCAATGAAGTCATTCTAAGAATTTTCAAATTTTCAGCTTGAGGCATTTAAATTTGATCTCTAAATTCTTTATGAAAGAACATATATGAGGTAATGAACGTTTATAGAACAAAACATCCTTTGTCTCAAAGGGAATGAAAATATAAGCACAGCTTTTAGACTCAACCAATCTTATGCTCTCTTCTCCCAAGTCCTACCCCTTAAAGAAAGGTTTATTTATTTTTATTTTCTGTGTATGTGTGCTTTTCCTGCAAGTGTACATATACTCCCCATGTGAGTCTGGTGCCCTTGGAAGCCAGAAGAGGGCACTGGATTCCCTGGGACTAGAATTAAAGATAGTTATGAGCTACCATGTGGGTGTTGGTAATCAAACCTGGATCCTCTGTAAGAGTAAATTCTTTTAACAATGGAACTGTCTTTTTAGACACTTCCAAGTCCTTTTATATAAATGTATTTCAAGATACATTCTCAAATGCTAATTTCTCAATAGGTAGTTTTCCCAATCTCTGATGATTTGAGTCTTGTCTTTGATTACTGAAATATATTGTTGTCAGAGTGGAGTTACATATGTGACTTTGCTCTACTGTCTCTGGTGCTTTCTGGAAGCAAGAAAGTTTCCTTTCTTTGTGTTTACAATATGAAATATGCCTGCCATTTGACTATTGTCATAAAATCAATAACCATCATTATTATTATGTGTTTATGTGTGTATGTATGTGTATATGACATTTGTGAGCATGGGAAAATGCTAATCATAGTGTACAGGTGGATATCAGAAGACAACTTTTGGGACTCTGTTCTCTCCTTCTACCATATTGAGGCAGAGTCTTCTTGCTGTTGCTATGCTCTGAACTCAGGCTAACTATTCTGTGAACTTCTGGGCAATACTCCTGTCACTACCTCTCAATAATACAAGTGGGCATCACCAACATCAGGCTTGAGAAATAATTTTATTTCTCTTCTCTCTCTCTCTCTCTCTCTCTCTCTCTCTCTC
>JADRCD010226208.1:2303-15193 GCA_019843815.1 Montemys delectorum
GTGTGTGTGTGTGTGTGTGTGTGTGTGTGTGTGTGTGTTTAATGGCAATACTAAGAAACAGGAACATTTCCCCAGACAGACAGATGATAGATAATAGATAAACATAGACAGACAGACAGATAGAGAGGATTTATATATAAATAGATGATAGATAAATAGACAAACAGAAATAGATAGCTGCCAACCTGTGGGTCATGATCCCTTTGGGGGTCAAATGATTCTTTCACAGGATTCACCTAAGACCATCAGAAAATGGAGGTATTTACATTATAATCTTTAATAGCAGCAAATTACAGTTATAAAATAGCAACAAAAATAATTTATGTTTGGGGGGGTCACCACAACATGAAATACTGTGTCAAAGGGTTAGGAAGGTTGAGATATGGATAGAATGTGACAGATAGGCAGACAGGTGTGTGTGGTGTGTCTGTGTGTGTGTGTGTGTGTGTGTGTGTGTGTGTGTGTGTGTGTGTGTGTAAAGCTGTACACCAAAAGGCTGGAGTATAGATGAGTGGTGGAGAATATGCAAGGCTCTGAGTTCTATCTGCGGTACCACAAAACAAAGCAAAACAAAATCTTGTGCATTGTTTTTTGATGTTTCTTCAGAAGAACTTATTTAAGTACAGAAGTAAAACGATGATAAAATCTTTCTCCTTTATAGCTCTCGAGTCTACCCCTCCCCCAACCCAGATGCCAGACGACTTTGTTCCTGCTGCAGATTGATTCATTCAGGCCGGCGCCCAAGGGAGCACAGACCCATGCACTCTCTCCAGGTCCTTGCCTTCCACCCTTCATATCCCTACTCCACCAAGACACTTGGGCCAAGTTTCTTACCAGCCCTCCAGGTTGCTCTCTGTCGTCTGCAAACACACCTGTCATCACCTTTCAAGCGAGAGAAGGAAAACCTAAACTCACACAGAACAGGACCCACCCGTGCACACTCAAGTACAAAGCAGTAAATACAGATGTGTGCATACGTGCACAGACCGGTGTGTGCCTGACTTCCAGTACCCCGCTCTCCCTAAGGATGGGCTTCCCTTACCGTTCTGGACCACGCTGATGAGGGTGACAAGGGCCAAGAGCACAACATTGCCCACAGCCTCTTGATCCATGCTTGCTTCAGGCCCACCAGAGACAACTAGTCTGGCCCCAGCACCTCAGCCTTACTGTGCAGAAAGGGGAAGTGCCAGGCTGTGTTCTGGCTTTTACCATCAGTTTCCAAAGGTCCCCAGCACAGCCACTCAGTACTCCTGCTCCTCCCCTCCTCCCCTTCTTCCTCCTCCTCCTCCTCTTGTTCCTGCTCCTCCCCTTCTCCTACTTCTCCCCCTCCCCTTGCTTCTTCCCTCTTCTTCTTGCACTACTTTCTCCCCTTGCTCCCCTCCTCTCTTGCTCCTCTCCCTCCTCCTCTTCCTCTTGCCCCTTCCCTCCTACTCTTGCTTTCCTTCCCCCTCCTGCTCCTCCTCCTATTGCTCTACCTCCTCCCTTTGCTCCTCCTTCTCCTCTTGCTCCTCCTTTTCCTTCCCCTTCCTCTCTTGTCCCCTCCCCCTTTCTTCTCTTGCTCTTCTTCCTTCCCTTGCTCCTCCACCTCTTCCTTCTTCTCCTCTTGCTCCTCTCATTCCTACCGTTGCTCCTCCTCCTTCTGTTTTTATTTTTCATTCTTTTCTGTTCTAATTCTTATTCAACAAAGTGACTGGCCCTATGGTTCTGTGTTACCTTCCAGGAATAGCAGAGCCGGGGGACAAAGGGATTGAGGCATATTCTTTGATGTTGCTCACTATGGGCAGCCACCCCAGGAGCATTAAGCATGAATTCTGAACCCTGAGCAGCATGAGGAGCCAGGAGCCACTACCATTTCTTACACTGGCAAAATTAAAGAAAAGGGGAAATGAGATTTAAAAATAAAATAAAAAAAAAAAACAATAAAGTAAAATGACTACAGCACCAAAAAGACGTGTGTCCTGAGTCTGCCCTTTGTTCTTTGAATTCTTAGTGGTAAATGTCATTTGACACGTTGTAGGGTGCAGGATAACAGCCACATAGGCTGGGGTGAATGAATGGACGGGTGAATGAAGGAAGGAAGGAGTGAATAAATGATAACAAGACAATCAGTCTTGCAATGAAATAAAACTATGGGACTTGGGAGACAGCTTCATCAGAAAGTATTTGCCATGCAAGCTTGAGGACTTGAGTTCAAGCTCCAGCATCATATAAGAAGCCAAGTGTAGTAGAATGTGAATAACCCCAATATTATGGGAAGAGGGGCAGGAGGATTCTCATGCTCACTGGTCAGCTATCCTAGCTTAATAGTGAATCCCAGGCAGGACTCTCCAGAAACTCCGGTAACACAAAACCAAAAGAAGCAGCAGCAGCTAGGCCTTGGCTCCATGGTCCTGGCCTGGCCAGAGCTTGCTCTAACCTGGAAAGTCAGGTACCTAGCCGCACACCTGATCCTCCTTCCTGGGGTTAAACATTCAAATTCAAAAGACAAAACTTAAGCCCAAAGCCACTAGGTACAGAAATAGTTCCAATCCTGAACTGAAGTCCTACAGGTCGGAGGTGGCCTGCCTTGGGTTCTGGGGAGCAGTGAGTTAAGGAGCAGCACACACCCTTAGCCAGGCCCACCAGGCAGTGGCTGCTGGGTGAGATGGGGAAAGAGGCTGGGGAGGGGCAGGGCAGGGTCCCTCAGTGCTGCCCACCTGGGCCCCACCCCCAGGCACTCCTTTCCCTGAGTTGTGTGATTGCCAGTAGGACATGGAAATGCCACAGGGCTTAGGGGGCACAGCCACCATCACAAAGGGGTTTTGGGAAGACCGGGATAGAGGAAAGAGACTGGTACCAGTCTTGGCAGGAGGATGGGGCGAGGTCCTTGTCTGTCTTCAGCCCCTCTGCGTTTCCACACTTGGACACAGAGGCTAATACTGTTCGGCATGCAGCATGGTCCCATACTCACAAGCAGGACTTGGAGGGGCTTCACTTTCTCCCAGAAAACATGGGAGAGAAGGTTTACCAGAGATTCAGCTTCTACTTTCAAGGTCCCAGTAGAACATGGCAGAAGTGGAGGAAGGTTAGAGCTGACTAACATCCCCATGGCTGCCAGGGGCGCTGGGGATGCTAGAAGCCCAGACACTTCTCCTTGATCCTCGGAGATCCTGCCAAGTCTGTTTCAACTGGGGTTATTACGCCCTGGTGCAAACAGTGAGGGAGCTGGCACCTGGTGGCAAGGACTTGTTCCAATGACGGCCACTCAAGAGAACAGGGCCAGGTCTGGGCAGTGTCAGTGGGCAACGGGGGACTCCAGCTTCTGCAGGCGATGCCGGTAGAGTTCTGCAGCATCAAGGCTCTCCACCCTCAGGCAGCTCCTCTGCAATGCCCACTGGCTCAGGAGCTTTAGGAAGCTTTTCAGCTTCAGAAATTGGTGGGGAAGCTCCCGAAGATGGGGTAGGAGCCTCAGAGCTGGGGGCGCTGGTGGAAGGGCCAGCAGATACCACTGTAGAGGCAGCCTCTTCAGTGGGGTTCACTGAAGTAGCTGGTCTGGGGGGCTCCAGGAAGGCCAGCACAGTGAGGTACTGGTTGATTTGCAGCGTGGCAGAGTCCAGTAGTGTGTGTATGTTGCGCAGACTCTGTAGCTGGGCCTCCAGGTGCTCCCGCTCATGGCCCTCTAGCTCATGCAGCTCCTCTGGGGTTAGGCCAGCAAAGCCCGCAGGGGTGCACAGGCATTGAGAGGAAGGCAAAAGGTGGAGGCAGAGGCATATCCATCCAAGGAGGAGGGAAAGGGAAGCCAGGGGCAGGACCAGCCTCTGGGCCAGGAACAGAGCCAGATGCTGGGGCAGAAATACTGGTGCCAGCAGTTGTAGTGGTGGCTGCTCCACTGGGCAGAGAAACGGCTGTACTGGTGAATGGAGGGGCTGCAGCCTCTCCTGAGCTTGGGAGAGGTGGGACAGGTGGAAAGGGACCCATTGGGGGCCACAGTGGAAACATGCCTGGAGGAAAAGGAGGCAGGAGGCCCTGGGGGAAATTAGGGGGCTGTAGCAGCAGTGGTGGGGGATGAGGGGCAGGAGGTGGTTCTTGGTCAGCAGGCTCAGGGGGTGGTGGTGACTGGGCTGGCAAGGATGCCCGCAGGACATCCATACGGCATGTCGGACAGTCTGCCCTCTCTTGAACCAAGAGCGCAGGCAGCTCGTGTGAAAGATGTGGTTGCAAGGCAATCTCTTAGCACCCATCACCATCTCTTTTCTGCAGATGATGCAGACATTGTCCATTGCCTGGAGCTCCTCGGGGGTGGCATCTGGATACAGTGTGTTCATGTTGCGGATGGCTCGGCGAGACATGATGGCATCTGTCACAGCTTTCTTGAACTGCCTCATGGCCAGGTACATGGGCCTAATGGCGAAGAGCGGAAATGTGTGCACCTTCATCATGATGGTCATGAAAGCCATGTACAGCAGGACCTTGATAAAGCCCGTAAACAGCTCCGTGTAGAGGATGTACACAGCCTTGTTGTCTTAGGGGGTTTCTGCTCTGGAGGTCCACGGAGTGCAGCACGTACTCGATGAAGATGATAAGCACCATAGTCATCAGAATGGCATACTCAAAGCCAAACACCAGCCGCATAGAGGCCCCCACGAGTCAGGATGCTATGGTAGGCGTGGCTGACGAAGAGGAAGTCCAGGATACCCAGGAGAAACGTGAGAGAGACGATTCGATTCGGCAGTGGAAGAGCCAGGAGATGTTGGGGCTGCGTTCCATAAAGTCCACATGGTCTTCAGCCAACCAATGGAAACATTTGAGGAAGAGAAGCAGCGTAAAGAATGCCACAAAGCGAGGGCTTTGGTCATCCCGAAAAAACGGTGAAGGCCAAACACGTCTCAGGGACAGTGTAGTACCTTGCTTCAAAAGATAAAGTGGATGGCACTTGAGGAACTAGAACCGAGGTTTGCTTCTGCCCTCTACAGACACATACACGTGCACGTGCGCGCACACACAAGAAAAGGTCAATAAAATAAATTTTAAACTTCAGCTAGAGATTACAACTAAACCAAAGAGTACATCGAGAGTCAGAAACAGGGGGGTTGCAGAAATGGCTCCGCAGTTAAGAGCACTAGCTGTTCTCTCAGAGGCCCCGGGGTTCAATTCCCAGCACAGGCATGACAGCTCACAATTGTGTGTAATCCAGCGGATCTGACAAACAAAAGTACAGGCAAAACACTGAGGCGCATAAAATAAATTACTTTTAAAAATAAAGAAAAGAAAGGAAAAGAAAAGAGTCAGAAACAGCATTACCAGACAACCCCCAAGGAGAATGCCCAGAGAGGACTCGAAAACACCTCAGCTGGCTTCCCTGAGTTTATCTCCCAGCCTAACCCTAATGAGAAGAGCATAGTCCCCATTGTGGTAGCAAGAATGGGGAGATTGTATTCTTTATGGCATGGAAGCTTCTCCCATGTGTGGTCACCTAAAGAAGAACTGGACAATGACACTAGTTGACATGCCAACATGTCTGGGGGAATCTCACTAGACCCCACCCCTAGTTGAAGACAGGCATTGGAAAATGGGAGAGTTAGTCCTCCCTGGGGATGAACCCCCAACTGGTCATCTGACACCAAATCTGTAGCATACATATATATATATATATATATACATATATATATATATACATAATACATGCACACACATATATATATACATATATATATACACACATATATATATGCAACATTAAATGAACTCACCAGGTTATATTTATGTATTTATATGTATGAATGTATGTGTGTATAAGTGTGAATGCACATAACAGTGATAATTACAGAGAAGGAGGCTATGAACTTGAGAAGGGGCTACACAGGAGAAGTTACAGGGAGGAGGAAGGATGTAAATACGATACTCATGTATGAGTTATGTATGTGGTAATCGATCCATGACATCTTGCCACTCAACAGGACAGCTTTCTGTGTAAGCAGCAAGCCTTCAGAAGCTGTGCAGAGAATACAACTTTTGTCCCTGCCCCCGATATTCAAGAGGTACTCCCGCGAAAAGGGTCATGGCGAGGGCCACTGTCCTTGTCAACAGCAGAGAGCCACATCTTCGGGGTGGGAAAGGCTGGGTGGAGAGGAGACCATTGGCCCACACCTACAGTGGCAGAGGTCAGCCTAAGTGCCCTCTGTTAACTCTGAGGTGTGTTCACAGAGGTGACGTGCAGGGCTTGGATGCACAGGAGCCAGCAGTATACAGTTCAGTAAGAAAAGCTTAAATGTGAGAATCAATTTGCACAATGGTCAAAGAACCCCACGATCCCCCATATGACAACTGGACACCCAGGAAAGCTGGTGGTGTGCCGCAGTCACAGCCCAACGGCCTGACATTGGGGATACCAATGGTTCAAGGCAAAGACTGAGTCCCAAAGCCACAGATGCAGTTGTTCATCCCCAGGGATAGAAGATGCCCTGGCACCACTTGTGTACAGTTCCTGAAGAGGCCAGCAGAGGGCGTCAGATTACCCGGACCTCAATAGATTACATCTTCACTAAATTAGTGAAGGCAGATCTTCACCTAATCCCATGATTCAGTGGGCTCTTCTAGAAATATCCTCACAGATTCACCCAGAAACAATGTTTTTATCAACTCTCTGGGTATCCCTAAGCCAGGGAGCTCATACATAAATTAGCAATCACAGAGTTACAACACACTTGGTTATAGGCTCAACACCTGCAAGATTTGTGTGTGCATCAGGGTAAGAACCCAGAGGACAAACCTGAGCACCCATAAAGATAGCTTGAGAGATAGCTCAGTGGTTAAGAGCACTTGTTGTTCTTCCAGAGGACCCAAGTTCAGTTCCCAGTACTCATATGGCTGCTCACAATCATATGTAACTCTAGTTCCGGGGAATCTTACACCCTCTGCTGGCCTCTGCAGAAACTGTACACAAGTGGTACCAGGGCTCCACAAAGAAACTTTGTTTCGAAAAAAAAAATTTTAAATAAATAAAATAAATCTCTAAAAAAATAAAAATAAAAATTGGCTCTTCCAGTTGGGCACACTGGCAATGCCTGACATTCTAGCACTTGGGAGACTGAGATAGGAAGAGTTAGAATCTGAGGTCAGCCTGGGCTACATAGTGAAACTTTACCTCCAAAAATGAAAAGAAAATTTAAGCATCTTAGTAATACCATCAGGTGTGAAAGCCAGTCCCCTTTAATGGATCCCCAGATACACAGGATGGAACCAGCTTAAATTGGCTTGTGTGGAAAGGGAAAATGTTTGGCTCAAAGACTCTGAAGAACTGAACAACTGAGAGTTATAAAGAACAGAAATGGGGTTGGATCTTGGAGCCGGGAGTTCTCACTTGTTCTGAAATCCTGCTTTCTCACCCGGAGCCCTGTCCCTCCTCCACTCACAGTCTCCTCGGCATTCTGTGCATGCTTGACTCTCTGAAGAGCATCTTTCTCCACACAGTGGAAGATATTCTCGCCTGGGTTTGTTTTGGAGTGCGGTTGGGGGAGATAGGAGATAGGGTCTCACTATGTAGCTCTGGATCTCCTGGAACTCACTCTGTAGACCAGGCTGGCCTCAAACTCACAGAGATCTACCTCTACCGCCCTAGTGCTGGGATAAAAGATGAGCACCCCAATGCCCAGCCCAACTTGGGGCTTTTAACAGCTTATAGGACCTGCCACTGGTCATGGGCAGACGTTGCTATTCTGTGCTTTTAGGACAACCTTGATGGCCAAACTGCTGGGGTGTCTATTCCTAGGAAGTTAAGCAAATGCCAAACAAAGGAAAGAGCCTGGCAGAGCAATGTACCCTAGAAACTAAGGCCATAGGAAGTGCCTGCAGAGGCGTATTAGAGCTGTGACACACACTAGGGCTGTGACTGCCAGCCGCTCATAATCTAAAAGTAAAGTTTCCAGATTTGGGAACTAGGGAAGGGGAAGTGTCTACGTAGAAGCCAGAAGAGACGCTATGGTGTCATTCCTCAGACACTGTCCACCTTGAGGTTTTGTTCTAGATTTACTTTTAATCACGTGTGTCTACGTTTATACAGGGTGCCTGCTCAGACCAGAGGTGTTGGATCCCCTAGAGCTGGAGTCCTGGGCAATTGTAAGCTGCCTGACAGGTGGTACTAAGAATTGAACCCGGACCCTCTGGAAGAGCATTATATGCTCTCAATAACCCACCAGTCCTGTCCCACAAGACTTATTTATTTTTTTTATTTTATAACATGACCTCTCACTGACCTAGAATTCAACAATAAGAGTAAGCTGGCTGGCCAGTAATCAAACACACAGGGAATTTTCTGTTATGAGGATCAAAGTCAGATCCTGGTTTTTATGTGGCAAGACGAGTATCCACTGAAATCTCCAGCCCCCCAAATTTCCAGGGGAGTTATTATTAATTTTTAAATTATATGTATAGGTATTTTGACTATACATAGGTGGATGCCTGTGTACCACCTGCATGACTAGTGCCCACAGAGAACAGAAGAGGGCACCAGATGCCCTGGAACTGGAGATAAAGATGGTTGTGAGCTGCCATGTAGCTGTTGAGAATAGAACCCAGGTCCTCTGCAAGAGCATCCAGTGCTCTTAACCACTGAGACATCTGTCCATCCCTGCAGATTTGTGGATTTCTCTCTCTGTCTCTGTCTCTGTCTCTCTCTATCTCTGTCTCTCTGTGTGTGTGCGTGTGCATGTGCGTGTGCGTGTGCGTGTGCGTGTATGTGTGCGTGTGTGTGTGTGTGTGTGTGTGTGTGTGTGTTATGTACCCATGGATTGATCCCTTTGGAGTTGGAATTACAGGCAGTTATGAGCAAAAGATGTGAGTTCTGACAACTGAACTTGTGTCCTCTGTGAGAACAGTGCATGTTCTTAACTGCTGAGCAACCTCTCCAGCCCGCCAATTTTCTGGTTTTTAAATGTTTCTGTATCCCATACTTGTCTTAAAGCTCACTTCCATCTCTCTGCTGCTCTGGTGGTTATGTTCACTGAGTTTGAAGGGGTGCTCAGTGTGCCCACTTAAAGGATAGCATCCCCTGGGACCCATTCCAGCGGATCTTGCTCAATTCCTAAACCTTCCAGATCCCCTACACAGGGAACAGAGCATGAAGCCACTTACGTTACAACAGGCTGAGAAGACCTTTGGTAAGTGTCTCAGGAATGCCCCCCTCGGAGCTCCCCAGAGTCACCAATGAGCATGAAGAGCCGGTGGTGGAGGTATAAGTCCACTCCACCCAAGAAGAGTGTGTTAATAGCCAGCCTACATAGCCATTAAATCACAGAGCGCACATTAAGATTCTGGCTGCGGGCGGCAGAGGAGCACTTACCAGAGGTGAAGCCTCTGGAAATGCCATTTATCTCAATATAGAGCTGCTGAGACGGAACAAAAAGGCAGGGGTGCAGGGTTGGGGGGGGGGGCGGGGAGGGAGAGCGGGTCCTGGATTCCCGGCAGGGCAGGGTGACCTGCAGCAGGCCACACCCTGCCGCACTTGCACGGCCTGTACCGAGTGAGCCGCTGGCAGCTCGAGGCACTGGACAGCTGTGTCCTGGGACCTGGTTTGGGCCAAAAGCTTCTACAGCTGTCCTTCTGTGCAGCCCTCCAGGGGACAAATTATCCCTCCCAGGGACTGGAGGAACGACTTTTGCAGAAGACCTGAGTTTGATCCCCAGCACCCACATCTGATGTCTGAGCTCCAGTGCTTACGAGCACCTCCACCCACATGTACACATAATCAAAAGGAAATACATCCTTAAAATATGCCTACTTTTACCAAAAACTTGGTCAAGGACACACACACCATACATGTAGGTATTCTGTCTGGACTCCACCCCCACAGTTACCTGGCAGCAGCCAAATAGGCCTGGTCCATTATAAAAGGGGCTGCTTGCCCCCTCCTCACTCTCTTACTCTTGCTCTCTGGCCTCTTGCCCCCTTGCTCCTCCTCTCTCCCCATTCCCTTCCCCGCTCTCTCCATGTGGTCATGGCCAGCCACTACTTCTACTCTCTCCCTCTCTCTACCTTTCTCTGCCTCTACTACTCTCTTAACTCCCTTCCCATGCCCTGAATAAACTCTGTTCTATGCTATGGCTAGTCCCTCAGGGGAAAGGGATGCCTTGCCATGGGCCCGCTGAGACATCCCCTTCTCCCACATATTAGAACATAATCTATTTACATTCTATATCTATATCTAAATCTATATCTATTTATCTTTTTATAATCACAGCAATACACACACACACACACACACACACACACACACACCATGCTTGGTCCAACTTGGTGGGCCAATCATTCTCAGTACTGCTGTGGAATCATTTGGGAGTCGTTAGAATTTCTGGTCCTTCTGATTCTATGCTTTAGCAGTCCCCAGGGGCGCACCAATTGAGCCATGCTTCTCTGCCCCCAAAGAGAGATTCTTTTCAAAAGGAAAGCAGACATTCATTGCAGGAAATATTGTGTCCCCAAGACACCTGCCTTCTGCTTCAGACAACTTCACCAGAAGTACCCCACAGCTCCAAGGTTAGGAAGCCACTGCCTCATGCCCAGACCCTGCCCCTAGACCCTTGCGACTCAGCACTAGCTGCGTCACTCCATGTGACAGGTCACTTAAGATGAATGTCCTGAGAGTTGGGCAGGATAATTAGCACATTCATTAATTAGAGTGCTCTTAGTGGTTTGACTGTGAAGGACGGACGACCATTTGTCAACAGAGAGCAAGACAGCTAGGGCCAAACGGTGACTTGAGAGAGAGAGCAATTCAAGGATGGCGGTGGCACTGACCAGCTGCTATTTTAAAAGGTGGGGGTTGTTCAGACATTTAGCATCAATGCACTCCCGTCACCATGGCAACGTGGGGCCGCTCTGCCTGGCTGCCAGGGAACAGCATTCATGTGTCCTCCACCAGCACCTTAGGGTGCAAGCTGCATCTCTCCCCTTCCCTTCTCTTACAAGGCTGCCTCCACACTCATTAAAAGAAGAAGTAGCCAGAGCGTGATGGACAGGGACACCCATGTGCCTGAGGGACAGGGCACAGGAGATAGGGTCAGTCCTAGCAGAGGCATAGAGGTACAGGCTCAAACTGTAGGTACAAATTAGATATCTTTATGAAATAATTTGTTTCCATTTTAGCTGCTCAGATGACTATTCAGACCAATACTAATCTAGGAGATAAAGGAGACAGACAGAGAGACCAGACATATTTTGTTCTGAGTGTCACACGCCCATAGTTTTAAAAAACAAACGAAGCAGCTGGGTGGTAGTAGCACATGCCTTTAATCCCAGCACTCAGGAGACAGAGCCAGATGAGTTTGAATCAGGCCTGGTCTACAGAACAAGTTCCAGGACACCTACCTCTCTACAGAGAAACTCTATCTCGTTAAAACCAACCAACCAACAAACAAACCTAAGCATCATTTCATACTGCAGCGGTGATTACCTGCAGAAGACCTACACAAGACCAAGCCGGACGTAATCCCGTGGGAGGTGGTCCCAAGCCAAGCCCTGTACTGAGGAGCTATTGGCTGTGCAGAGTTCCAGGAGGAGACTCGTTCATGATTAAGGGTGTGCCAGTGCCCAGACTCCAGTGGACGGCCACACACACTCATGCACACATGGGCATACAGGCTGGCCTTAGTGTAGTAATTCTCAACCTGTGGGTCTCCACCCACTTTGGTCACATGGTTGCCTAAGACCATCGGAAAACACAGAGGTTCACGTTATGATTCATAACAGCAGCAAAGTTACAGTTAGGAAGTAGGAAGGAAATAATGTTATGGTTGGGGGGGGTCACAATGTGAGGAACTGAATTAAAGGGTCGCAGCATTAGGAAGGCTGGTTACCACTGTGTTAGTGGGTTATCAAAAAATTTTTAAAAAGGACATGAGGTTGGGGGGACACGTTGTTGGTGAGTGAGCATGTGGGGGGAATTTGAGGAGGGGAGTCAAGTAGATATGATCATATTTCATAGTATTTGTGTATGAAATTCTCAAGGAGAAGTTTTTAAAATGTTGCCATGTGGACCCAAGTTTCTGGCTTTTGTCAGATGGCATCCGTCATGGAAAACTCAGGTTCAGAAGCTGACAGTGGTCCATGATGATGAAGTAAACACTCATCATCAGTCAAAGCCAGCTTTCTTCAAAGGCCTGACTCATAAAATCCTTAGGGACTAGGCTGAGCTCCTCCAGAGTTATCCTCCAAAGACCCCGAGATCCCCTATGCATGACACTTCAGGTACCGTCATTTCTACTCAGTCCAAAAGGACCAAGTAGTGTAGCAACTGGTGTGCAGCTTCTGACCTTGACGAAGCTGCATCTGACCTTGTGTGTGAAGACCTCATTGTTCCAGGATCTCACTAAAAAAACTGGATCCTTTTTAGGTAACTAACTAACTGGATTGTCATGCCATGACCAAATAAAATATAGGCTGCCTCTCAAATCTAGGAATTACATCTTTTCCTCTGTGGTAAGAGGAACTAGATGTAAAAACTTGTTCTTTACTTTGGCAGGGATCATTTGCAACAGCCTGGGACTACTGGACTCCTGAAAATTTTCATAAACAAGCAGGCCTAAGAATTTTTACGTGATACACATCCACCATACAAAGACCCATACTGTGTTTGTGGCAGCTTTATTCAAAATAACCCAAACTGGGAACAACTCAAATATCCGTGAGCATGTGAATAAGTAAACAAATTGTGGTATATTCTTACAGTGGGGCTGTGCAGTCATAAAACAGAGAAGACTAGCAACTCTCACAGTATAGATGAATCAAACCACAGAACCATTATGCTGACCCAAAGAAGACAGTGCTGTGTAGTTCCATGTGCCAGATACTCTAAAAAGATGAAAATGATCTGCAGAGACAGAGAGCAGATCAATGGCTCTCTGGGGGTGGGGGGCGGG
>JADRCD010226210.1:0-19862 GCA_019843815.1 Montemys delectorum
AGAGAGAGAGAGAGAGAGAGAGAGAGAGAGAGAGAGAGAACGAGATCACTCCAGAAATCACAAAAATCTTTGGAAACCTCAAAACTCAACCCCTGACACACCTCCTAATTCTTCCTAAACAGTTCCATCAACTAGGACCCAAGTACTTAAACATGTGAGCCCACAGGGGACATTCTCACTCAGACTACCACAGGTTTAAATTCGCTCTAACCTGAAGCTTTTCTGATGTATACAGCCACAGCAGCAGTCTTTAGTGACAGACATGGATGATCTCCTGTTGTCCTGAGGAAAACAGTCAGGATACTGGGAACCTAGAGGATATTATTCATTCTGCAGTCTATCCTAGATTCTGACCTCTCTATCCAGGAATTTGTTTTCTCAAATGCCAATGAAACAAATGACACCCCCTCCCCCCATTTCTGTATCTCCTGTAAATGTTTCTAGATAATAAGTAGAGAAGCACTCTTATTAATCCTTCTGGACATGGGATCACTAGATTATAGTTAAAATGTTTGTGGCATATGAAATACAGTTCTTTTCATTGTGACTGCTGCCAATATTACTGAGAGTGTTGTTTCTCAGACCTGTATTTTTCCTTGAGAGTTTTCTCAGCAGCCATATCATCAAGACTATCATTCAGATGGCTGGGACAGACAGGGTCTGGTACCACGACCAGTCAGCAAAGGCTCTTACATTAGTTCCTGTTGACCTTTTATCTCATGGCTGTATGCCAATCAGGAATGTAACCTGAAGACACTCAGATTCACAAACCCATCCTTGCCAATTCATGAAGTGAGGGATCATGGTACAACCTAATTCAATAGCTTCCTGGAAGCATGGCCTGAGATATAACTATGTAAAGACTACTGTGCCCTGACTGTAAGTATTTAAAACATGTGAGGAGAGCTTCCCATCCGTAAGATCGGTGAGGAACAGAGACTCTTTGTGTCAATACGCCTAAGCTTATCACTGGTAATGGGATATGTACATAGCTAAGACTTACTAATCCAATTTTATATCTCATGGGATATTAGAATCCTGACAGGCGCACATTCCTAAAAGGGTCAGAATACATCATCTTTTATTTAGTTTATTTTGTGTTTGTAATCCTGTGTAATGACGTAAAAAGTCCAATGATTCCAACAGTAATGATCGCTTATCTGCTGGTTCCCACCATGCATGCAATGAGGGTCTTGTGAGAGAGGCCGGCGGGCAAAGAGGCCAAGCTCATCAGCAGGTGACAGATTTATGCCTGAAGAATGAGGCTGGAGCAAATTCAAATGTCTCTAAGTGAAAATGGCTTCTGAAAGCCTTTTTTTTTCCCCTGTCACCATGAGGTGGCTGAAGCAGCCATGGAGAAGAATTTACAGCACAGTGATTGCATTAGTGTTGGGAAAGAAAAATTGGTCTGCTTTTTACAGAGTAGAGCTGGGGTGCAGACACTCATATCACCAACACTCACATTCATGCTGAGAGCCCATTTCCTACACACCCTTCGTCTCCCAAAGAGCTGGCTAGGGCATCCCAAGCATGCTATGAAGAGAGTCCCCCCACCCCCCGCCCTGAAAGCCTGCACCCGATGGTATAACTCCTTGCCTGATCTCTACATTGAAGAAAATGGGTCTGTATGTCCCCTCACACAATAAAATGTTCCATAGATGGGATTCTTTTTTTTTTAAGATTTATTTTATTTATTTTATGTGTATGAGTACACTGTAGCTGTACAGATGGCCATAAGCTATCATGTGTGTGGCTGCTGTTGATCTCAGGACCTTTGCTGGCCCCGCTCTCTCTGGCCCTCCAGCCCTGCTCGCTCCTGCATAATTCACTGTAGCAGTCTTCAGACACACCAGAAGAGGGCGTCAGATCTCATTACAGGTGGTTGTGAGCCACCATGTGGTTGCTGGGATCCGAACTCAGGACCTTCGGAAGAGCAGTCAGTGCTCTTAGCAGCTGAGCCATCTCGCCAGCCCCCCATAGATGGGATTCTTGACCTTCCCCAGGGGCACTTAAATCTCCTGGAGATGACAGGCTTTCTGGACTATAGCTGTCATTGCACCCCCTGGAAGCAGGGGACAAAGGGACAGAGGAGCACAGAATGGTTTGTAACTGGTCAGGGCACCATTTCCAAAGGCCTGGACAGTTAAATATTGGACAGTGACCTAGTGACAGATAGTTTTAAAGGAAATGTCACAAGCTCCAAGGACTACAGAGAGAAAGAAGAGAAAACATTCCACGCTTTGGGCACACAGTTCAGAGTCCAAAGGATGCACTCATTGAAATGACTCAGACTTGCTGGGTCACTTTTGCTGCTCTAAGGGAGAGGCCCTTGGGCTGACAGACTGACAGAGTGGGACACAAATGCTTCTCTGCAATGGACTGCCTTCATTGCTAGGCCAGATGAGCAGCAAGTCCATGTCTTCCTATCCCTGGACATTGGTGAATGTGACCGTCACTCCCAACCCACTGTTCTCTTCCTGGAGCTTGTGCAGATACATCCGAAAACATCCCTACCTCCCACACCACCAGCCAGAGAGCTGAAAGCCACATGACGCCTCCAACAGGAGCAGTCCGTCAGAGGCTGCTATGACCCTGCCCTCTGGGACAGTGGGTGGGACAAACACATGTGTAAGTTCTCCAGAAAGTAGCCTTGCATTCGACGGACCAGGAATACAGAAAATATCTCCTATCCAAAGTAGAAATTAGATTTCAGGGTTTGGGAAAATCAGAGAGGTCAGCTGTGTACCAACAGGTGTGGAACAGCTACAAGCACAAAGGTGTAGCCTGGAAGCATCTTACAGAGCTGGGGCACAGGGCTTGGACTGAACATACATGACTGAACATACATATGAAAGCGAGAGGTTGATGCCCGGTATCTTCCTGTGGTGGTTTGGATATGCGTGGCCCAGGGAGTGGCACTGTTGAGAGGTGTGGCCTTGTTGGAGTAGGTGTGGCCTTGTGGGTGTGGGCTTTAATATCCTTGTTCTAGCTGCCTCCTACTCAGTATTCTTGTTAGCAGCCTTCAGATGAAGATGTAGAACTCTCAGCTCCGCCTGCACCATGCCTGCCTGGATGCTGCCATGTTCCCACCTTGATGATGATGGACCGAACCTCTGAACTTGTAAGCCAGATCCAACTAAATGTTGTCCTTTATAAGAGTTGTCTTGGTCATGGTGTCTGTTCAAAGCAATAAAACCCTAATTAAGACACTTCTTCTCTCACTTTATGCCTTGGTATTTATTCGTTCATTCATTAATTCATTCACTCATTTAAAATTATGTATGGGTATTTTGTCTGCATGTATGTCTGCCCAGACCTCTCAGGCCAGAAGAAGATGTGGGATCCTTCAGACTGGATTTACAGATTGTTGTGAGCTGCCATGTGGGTGCTGAGATTTCTCCAGCCCCTTCACCTTATCTTTTGAGACAGGGTCTTGAACTGAACCTGGAGTTTACCCTTTCAGCTAGATTTCCTTGCCAGCATAACCCAGGGATCTGCTGTCTCTGTAACAACTGTCAACGCTGGGACTCCAGATGTATGCTACCCCACCTTGCCTTTACAAGGGAAGCTGTGACTTAGACTTGGACCCTCCTCACTCTTTCCTGGCAAGCACCCTTCTGGTGAGTGTTTCCTGCTTTCACTTCCTGTTGCTGGTGTCATGGTTTGATATGAACTCCCTCCTCGCAGCTGTATCATTAAAGGCTTGACTTCCCAAGGGTGGTGTTTATAAGCTGAGCTCTGACATTTTCAATGGATTGATCTACTGACACAGTTATCACCTGAGGAGCTGGGAGGCTTTGTTACTCTCTGGATGCTGTGAGCTTCGTTCACAGTGTGTTCTGAAGTATGTGAGTCCCAACACATTGTATGCATGTGTGAGCAAATGTGTGTGGAGTATCTCTGCCTCAGAATTTAAAGAATAGAAGATGATGTAATAAGTAAGCATCTTCCGAGAGAACCAAGAGACAGAAAATACGACTTTGTAAAAGTAAAGACATAATGAGCGCATCCAGGAACATCACAGTACAATCATCCAACAAATTGCATCATTACATTTATAACTTTCAAAGAAAGATTGCAAAAAGACAAAGTATCAAATGTCTCATAGGGATTTAAAGGTTAGGGCAAAAATAGTTAACAAATGCGTTAGCTGAAGATGGAAAAAGGCAAACTGTATCTCAAAGGCAGGAAGAGTGGTCCAAGCCTGTAATGCCCACACTTGAGCAACTATGGTGGAAGGATAGCCAGGGCTTGGAGGTTAGCCTACGATCGCTTGAGGGAAGACTATTTAAAAAAAAAAATCAAACAAATTATCTGACATGATATGGCTGCTGCATACACAAGTCAAAGCAGCTGTGGTTGTCTGTACAAGGCTTGTGGGAGACCAAGCCAGTTACAAAGACCAGTATGGATTGGGGAGGGGCTACGGAGACCCAACCCTGTCTGAGGAGCCAGAGGCACAGAATGGGTACTGGAGAGGGAAGCTCACTTTTCTGTAGGGATTTGCTTCTGTAAGATACCCATTTCAGAGTGGATGATTCTACACTCATAGCATATAGAGAGCACAAAACTAGACTCATTGGATAAGAAAATATAATAATAATAATAATAATAATAATAATAATAATAATAATAATATTACAAAGAATTTTAAAAGAAGACGTGAAATTGGGAAGAAGATTCATTGAGGACTCATGAGGGATGTTGTGGGACTAAGTAGGGGTTAACATGATCAAGACACATTGTGTGCACGAATGAAATTATCAAGAAATAAATGTTTTAAGAATAAGTAATATTAATAAATTGAACTCTAAAACTAAACGGTTTGTGTTCATGGAAAGCATTGGGACAGATTCACCATGGAACTACGGCAATCAGCTGCCATCCCGCCAAAACAAACAGAGTCATGTTAAGAAACATACTTAAACTGTAATACACTCAAATTCCCAAAGTCTAACAGCAGCCTCTTACTCCTGCTCCCCTGGGCCATTCAAGGCCAAATAGACACTGGGGGAGGGGCGCCTAAGGGGACTTTTGGTTGTCATGAATGAAATAATAATGTGGCCTCTGACTGTTGGAAGTCAGGGACACTGCTAAGCCTCTCACAGAGCAAAGGGTAAACGTGAGACAAAAAATTGTTCAACCTAGTATGCCAGCAATGTCCAAGCTGGCAACCTCTAGCCTCAGAGACAAGGTGCTCTTCATTCTTTGTGAGTCATGCCTGACTGGGTGATGTGAACTCACTAAGGTGGCAGGGAAGAGAGGATGGCTAGAGGCTGACCTCATTGGTTGTGGGAAGTGGCCTGCCTCTGTGCTGCCTCCCAGGGTGAGCTGTGCAAATGTGCACCCTGGGGATAGATGGACTGTGAAGCTATCCTTCCCTCCACTTTGGTCCTCTGTTCCAAGCATCTCAGATAAGAGAATGGGAAACTGTAGCCTCACGTAGGTAAAAGGACATGCTAGCCAGACACGCATGTGCTAAGGTGTCCACCTGTATCCCACACAAGAGTGTCAGATGAAGCAAACAAGCAAAAAACCAAAAACGAAAACAAAAAAACAAAACCATAAATTACAAACATGCATATGGAATCAATTTTTAATAGAAAAAAATTAAACATTAAGTTATTGTGAATGATAGTCAAAGACAAGTAGAAAAACAATGCAAAACAAAAAGGCAGAGTCAATATTCTTAATATATAAAGAACGATCTCAAATCAATAAGAAAACCATTAAGAATATAATTGAAAAATCGACAGTAGATAGGGTGAGTGTTCTAAAGCAAGAAGAATTATAAATGGCAAGTAAACATGGACATTAAAAAAGTGGTTGACTTCAGTAGTAATTACAAATGGGAATGGATAAATAATAAAATAATTCAGTACACTTATAAAGTTAGTAGACAGTAAAATACAATGGCTATTCATATACTATGAGTCCAAATAATGTAACCCTCTTGAAAATCAAATTCCACTTCAAGTCATCTATGAAGCAAAAGCTCATTTCTAATTATAATATTGATTATATTGTTTACAAGAAGTTCACACTCCCAATATAGAAGAACAAATTTAACCTATGATTTCAACATCTGGGGAGGAATTTCTTATTGTGCCTTCCTGTGGTCCTCGAGGCCTGTGCACAAGAGGACACATTATAGTGCACCACTAAGAGTGGTGTCTTACCCTCCAGACTCAGAACTCATGAGCTTGCTCATAGCCAGTGTCACTTCTGAAATGGAGATAATCTTTGTTTCATACTGCTACGCAGATGTGTTTGTACAGCTACAACCTTACTATTATTACCCATCTATATTTTTACTCCTCTGGTTTTGGTCTCTTCCCTGCCACACAGGAGATTACCAGTATGTTCCAATATTTCTCGCAACTCTAATGGTTGTGACTATAGTCGGAGTGACTGGGAAAAAGAGGAGATGGTTACAGAACCAGAATCAGATACCGTGCTTGACCAGCTCTTGCTATAAGGATTTCCATGGGACATACTTCCAGACAGAAGGCAAGGGATCCACAGAGAGTTAACACAGAGAGAGTTAACAGCAGTTTAACAAGGGGTTAAAAAGTAAAAAAGAGTCATCAAAGGAAAACACCAAGCCCCAATCTCTATTAAACCAGGAAGGAGCCTGTGGGTAGAAGGGCAACCTCAGGTCACGCTGCATGGCCAACACTAGTTATAATTCAGGCGATTACGGGATAAAAAAAACTTGGAATTAGATGAACAGGAATAAGAATAGATAATCAGACATGAGTAAAAGGGGCAAGAAATGGACTCGCAGGAAAAAGCAAGGCAGAAACTATTCATCAAACAGTAGAATTCTGACAAATATCTGCAGGATGAGTGTTTAGTTAATACGATGATCGTGAAAAACATACAGCAAGGTCTCGTTATTCACTACCAGCAGATAAACTAGAGAAAGCAAAGGGATGAAAATTAAAACACCGAGCACATGCTAAGAGAGTTGCTATGGATACACTTTCAGCATTGGGCTTCCTAATAATTAAAATCTCAAGCGACATGCAAATAAGGAGAAAAATAAGAGGCTTGCACCACTGCAAAGCATTTCTCAACACTGCACACTAACAAAGGTCAACCCAGGGAAGCCACACATTAAAGCAAAAATGTCCTAGAGCCTGGAGAGGAAATGAACTGAGGATGACCTATGACCTGGAGTTAGGGAAGAAGTTTCAACTCACAGAGACTAAAATGTGACAGGGTAAAACTAACAAATTCTGTGCCCCAAATGAAAACTCAAAGACAATGTGAGACACCAGCTGGGAGAGTGGACAGTGCTGATGAAGGCTGGGGTCACGGTAGAAGAAGGATTCATCCTACAGATAAATGAGAAAAAGATGGATCACTACATGAATCAATGAGTATGTTGGCCAAAAATTTAGTAAAATAAAACAAAAAAACAAAGAACAAACAAACAAAAAATTCCCAACCAATCAACCAAAACAAAAACCAAACTAAAGCAAACAAACAACGAGCAAACAAAAAAAAAAAGAGAAGAAACAAACAGAAAAATCCCAACTAAACCAACAAATGAAACAAAACCGCAGCAAATATAAGAAAAGATGTTCACAGCACCACAGCGTCCAAAACAAAGTGACAAGTTGCATTTCAAAGCTAACATTAGAATGATAACATAGCTCAAAGACGGACAACCAAAATCTAAGTGAGAGGAGAATGAGAAATAACCAGAACTTTTATGTGTTAGCATAGAAAACGAAAAACAAAATCACCACAGGCCACAACTCCCCGTTGTGACAAGCTGGACGCCAGTATGTCCACGGTTCCATTTCTAAGACTGTGCCACTTCATAGCACAGGTGTGCAAGTGTGCATCAGAGGAGATGGGAGAATTCTGATATGGAAGCTCTTCAGGACAGGAGAAACAGTGCTATGACTTTAATCTTGACACTGCTCAAACGGTGAATGTGACTGAGATCCATCTGCATGTAATTATGCATGCAAGTCTTGGGACAGCCTTTCCTGAGAGAAAAATAGATACTGTGTGGCTCCAACCATGGAAATGGTCTAACACACAAAAGCTAAAGTCGATTCCAGAGGGGTGAAAGCACACATCACACTATAAAAAAAAAATTAAAGCATCAATAACCAAGCAAGTCAGGATAATGGCGGCCATAAAGTAGGGGAAAGCAAATGAGGGCAGGAAGACGAAACCATCTTCAAAGCTCACGGCCATCCTTTATGTTGCTGGGGATCTTTATATGATTACTGTCCAATCCTTATACAAGTTTCACAAGTTAAGAAAAGAAGGGGCCAGTTCTATGGCTCAGCAGGTAAAGGTGCCTGCCACCAAGCCTGATGACCTGAGTTCTATTCCTGGGACTCACATGGTGGAAGGGGAGACCAGACTCCTGCAGGAATCCTCCTCCACTATCCTGTCAAATGTCTGCCCTACCCCTGTCCCATCCCCCACCTCTACCAATTAATTAATTAATTAATTAATTAATTAACATGTAATAAAATAAAGGTAGCTATTTTATATGAAACAACAGTTCTAACAATGTAAAGATAATAATTAATCTAAAATGTTTATTCATTAGCTAGGTCTGGCTGTGACGGTTCACAGTGGTGTGGCCAGGATAAGGGAACATCGGACTATTAACTATAAAAGTCTTAAAGCAGAATGCAAGTAAGCTATAAACCATTGTGCTCATGCCCAACATCTCTGGAATCACCCTAAACTGCTCATGGTTTATATGGGAACAAAGAAGAAAAATATCTTCGGTTGATTGGTACTGTTCAAGATGCAGAATTGGTTTTGTTCTATGCCAGATGTCCCGAGAAGGGAACAGCTGATCTCGGGTAATGGCAGAAATGTTTCATGCAGATGTGTCAGCTCTAGAAACAATATCATTCTCGGACAAACTGATGTGGCAGATAGCCTGTTCCAGACCCAAACACTCTGTTACCTGTATTATGTGGCAGATAACCTGTTCCAGACCCAAACACTCTCTTCCCTGTAGTATGACGACCTTAATGCACCTTGCCTGGGGTTGAGTCTGTTTCCTTTTCCTGAGCTTGGACGGGACTTTGTGGTAGGAGATGTGATACTCCGTGATTTGGGATCTAGATATTTAAAGGAGTCTACCTCCATCCTCTTCTCACATTCTAGCTGCCAATCTGTGAGAAAACTCTGGAGGGATCATAAGTAGTGACTCCAGCCAGCAGCCTTAGCTGATGCTAGCTGACCACTAGGATCAATGGCAAACCCACGCCTAAGAAAGATTTCAATAGCACTTGAGCTACCACCTGACTGTACCCACCTATACCAAGCTACAAAGCAAATCCTTGTCAGGCCCACAATGGGAGGTAACAATACACAATGTCACCACGGTGTGGCTGGGGTGGTCTGTTACACTGTACTAAATACAGTGTTGCGACTTTGACCTCCCTTATAGCAACTAAAGCGGAAGACAGCATATGATGTCAGGCTCTTATCAGACACAGAGTATGTAAGTGCAGTCCTGACACTACTAACAAGCTATGGCTTGTCAACTACTGTGAACTTGAAGTTCTCTAAGGGGAAAATTGTGGGTTACTGTCGCCTGCTTTTCAGATATGGGATATGTCACTTGAAAGCCCTTTTGCTCATTGTCTGCTGGAAGTGACACATAGCATCAGAGTCATATTGTAGTCTGTGTTGCTAGGCCTGTATCTGGCTGGCCAGGTTCTCTCCAGGTCCCCTCTCTTCTTCAATGAAACCCAGGTAGGATTCAGCAAGCACATGCTGGCTGAGAGCAGTTCACTGTGGCTGCAGCTCTCTCACACAGGGGGGCCATTGGCTTTCTCTTTCCTCTCAGACTTTTCTCTTTTCCTCAACCCTTAAAATTATTTCTGGTCCATGGCAGCAAAACCTGGCCAGCTGGAGGCCAGCACCCAGGCTAGAGCTTAGAGCAGAGCTTAGAATGCAGAATTATGTCCAAAATCTAGGCTCTGACTCTTACCAGCATGTGATCTAGGCAGCAGGCTGTCCCCATGCCTTAGCTCCTTCCTCTAGGAGTGAAATGAATATCTAACTCCTGGGTCTGCTACACATACTGAATTAACATGTTGACACATATAATTCTTAGAACAATGCTGGACCCAGAAAGCCTTCCTCAGCATGGGCTTAGTCAATAGGTTAAATGGAGGTCAGGGATTCATTTGAGTGATGGAAAAATACGATATCAATAGAAACAGAAGGGCCTGCTTAGTGGTCAGCACTCTGCACGCCTCTGCAGTGACAGTCCCTAAAATGATCCAGGTTGTTGTTGACAGCTGCCACGGAGAGATTTGAAGGCAGGGTGTGACAGACTAACTCTTGCCATAGTTCTAGAAGCATTCGATCCAAAAGGGTTTGGAGGCAAGTGGCTCCTAAACCAGACAGCTAGAAGGCTGCATCTATAAGCTGATAATCTGATCCCACCATGCAAGGGGCACTCTTTCCTCCAGCAGTGTGGCCTCAGATACGCTCAATACCCTCATGTCACAGGGGGGAATCTGCCAATATTCTGTCACCCTAAGTAGTGCAAATGCCCTGCCCTCTAACCTCTCTGCTTTCATGGGAACTAACAAAAATGGAGTCCGTTGAGCTCTCTTTATGAGCATTTCCCCAGATACGAGTATCTTTAGCAATCAATGAATCAATGGCACAAGGGAGATTAAAGGTAATAAACTCACCTGAACCTATGCAGTGAAGTTGTATCTAATTAGCAACTATCAATGCAATAGTGCTTGCTAACTCATCCCTTTTTGCTAGTTCATAAAGTCTATAGAAATTTTTTTTTGTTTTTAAGTCAGGGGTGCAACCTAGTAGCTTCATGGAGTCACTTGACATGAATAGGGCTGCTTCTCTCTAAAATTAAAATGCCAATGAGATCCCTGAATGACAAGGAAGGGAACCTTGGCTTTTTAAACAGTGAAACTGGGCTGTGGTAGGCACCGCTACCCTGATAAGGTTAGCTCAGAATGAGAGAGTGCGACCGAGGGTGACAGGTGTAATTAAAATTATGTTCAGCTGCTGATCTGCTAGACAGATAAATCCCATAAGCTCTAAACTGCATCAGTTTACTGAGAAAAAAAAGTTACAACTGACTGCTCATTTCTTGTTAAAAACAACATTGATTTAAAACTAGGATTCGAGAACTTCAGTGCGATTAGTGAAGGCTTCCTGGCTTTTGGAATAAAAGAAGCATCAACTTTTGGGTCACCACTGTGCTCAAAGACCCAGGCAGAACAGGGAACAAAGCACCCTGCTCACTCTCCAAACCATTGCCCAGCAGTTTGGACACCTAATGGTGAAAAAATCTTTTCCAGTTATGGAGCACAACCCCAAGCCAGGGAGCCACTGAATACACATGAAAAATGGGAGATCCAGGAAGCAGGCAGGACACAAGGGTAGCCACTGAATTCATGATCTGTCGCACTCCTCTCCTGGCCATTGAGATAAGAGGCAACTCTCACCAGCCTCAGAGATTCCCCTTGTGGGCAACTATCCCAAGAACTGAAATCAGAATCCAAGCCCTGACAGCCCTCTCATGATTGATGCTGTCCAAACTCCACGTGGTAGCAGCCTAAGGTGCCCACTGAAGGATGGATACAAAAAGAAAAAAAAATGTGGTCTCTGCACAGAGAATACTATTCAGCCTTTAAAAGTGGGAACCTTCTGCCATGTAACCACAACATGGGCAAACATGAGTGACATTATGCTATGAAGCTAGAAGTAGAACTAGGATATGATCCTAGGAAGTATCTAAAAATATTTAAATGATCATAGGGCATAGTAGTAGGGTATTTCCAGGCGCCGAGGGGAGGAGAAAAAGCTGTAACATAAAATTATAGTAGGGCAAGGGGCTAGACAGATGGCCCAGCGGTTAAGAGCACTGGCCACCCTACTGAAAAACTCAGGTTTAGTTCCTGATACCCACATGGAAGCTCACAACCATCCAATCCAGTTCCAGATCAGGTGCCCTCTTCTGACCTCCATGTGATCCTATATTCGTGTGCTGTACTTGGTGCACATAAACTCATGCAGGTGCATACTTACATGATGATAATAATAAATACATAAATAAATAAACCTTTATATTCAAGCAGGATAACTAAGCTTTAGAGATCTGTCACATAGCATCATAACTCTCATGATTAGACATATTGCATAGTTTATGTGCAATGGGATCATTATATTATTACTAAAAAGTTTGTTGAGAATCCTGTTCTGCACACACACACACACACAGTACTGGAGACATCCCAAGGGAGATTAAGGTCTGCAAAGGGCACAAGTGAGAAGCCTGTGCATCTGTGCTTAAAACACCTGCTACACACAGCCACCTCTGCTTACGTCTCTCCCTCTGAATTAATTCATTCAATATTTAATCAACAGATATCCCATAGCCATCTGTTCTACCCTAAGGACTGTTAAATTTACAGAGTGGTAAAGAAAACAACAGAATCTGTCCTTAAAGACAAAGAAGAACAGGGATGAGGAGAAGCCATCAAACTCGAGTGGCCTACACTAGAGGGCGCTGTGAGACATTGCCCGTTCCATTCTACTGAGGAAGAAACTGAGTTTCAGAAAGCTTAGCGTGGGCAGGGGATAGAGTGAGGAGTGCCATTTACAAGTCTAACCATAGAGGGCGCTGTGAGACACTGCCTGGTCTTTTCTATTGAGGAAGGTAACTGCATTGGCTGGAGATAGAGCCAGAGCTGCCATTTGCATGTCTAACTCCAAGCCTGTAGCACTTCTTTTCCTTCCCTGGTGCCTTCCTGACTCTAGTAAGGCATGGGCTAGGGAAAGGATCCGGGGATGTGGTTCCCGGCCGGCCGGGGACTCCATGGCCAAGGAAACTTAACTCAAGTGAGGGAAGCAAGACTCTGTTTAGTTTTATCTGTCGATATGGCTAAGGACATAGCACTCAGATTAATGGGTCAAATGTTATTCTAGATGCTTCTGCAAAGGTTTTAGGTTAGATTAACATCTAAATTAATCGATTACATAAAGAAGATTACCTTCCATAATATAGGTCTTAGATAATCAGTTTAAAGCCTTTTGTGAATAGTGTGGTGGGTGGGGATGCTGGGTAACTGAGTTCCCTGAGGAAGGTCTGCCTTCAGACCAGTTTTGGACTTATGGTCAGCCACAGGTGGTCTCCGAGCATCTGCCTCCACAACCTCAGGAGCCATTTCCCCAAGCCCTCCTTGCCCTTTCAATTCCTTCTGGTTTCCTCTTTCTCACTATGCCTGGTTTTCCTGGGAGCCCTCACCAGCAGGTCTATTATACTCCTATACTGAACTATAAAGCCAGTCCCAAATGGCCCAGAGCCTACAGGACATCCAGCAGATCTTAGTCTATTTGTAGCTGCCTCCTGGTGTTCTGCACAGGCTTCTGGGAGTCCCTGGAAAACAAACGAGAGTGCTCAGACAGATGGGCCTGTGCACTGTTTAAACAGTGACTTATCTCTTCTTTCATTGCGTAAACGTTTACTGAGGAGTGGAGGTTGTACATCTGGCTCTGTATCAGAGTCTAGGCCCTGCCCGGCACATTTAATAAATATCTATTGGATATACTGGATGAATAAAATCTTCACTCTAAAAAAAAAATTAAACTAATACTCACTTTCATGATTTGCTATATCTTCTGGGAAACCCAGCCCTAGTTACTACATTTGGATCATGGGTTAGGGTAGCTAGAGCATTGGGAACCTACTTCACATAGGTGAGATTCTGTTCCCTCAAACTCTTTCTACCTCTTGAACTTGAACCTTTCATTAAAGGGTAAGCATCACACTCTGAGCCCCCCCCCCCCCCATTCAGAGAGCTAAAGAAGGCAGAAGGATCGAGAGTTCAAGGCTAGACTAGTCTACACAGGGAGAACCGATCTCAAGAAACTACAGTACCCACATATTCTATCTTTTCTTTTCTCTGTGCTCGAACAATCTGTACTCCCCAAACGCTTGATAATTAATATTTTATCATTTTTATCTTGAAAACAGCATAAATCACACTAAACTAAATTGAGAGTAACCTCTTGGGCCCACGTAGGATGCGTTACCACTCCACATAGTTACCCTGACATGGACAGGGAAGCAAGGTTTCCAGAGCTCTACAAGAGCTAATCCTGGGGGCCAGATCATATACCCTAGACCTTGATTTCCATCTGCTACAGCTGGACCTGCTCACAGTCAGTGTCAGTTTTATTTTTAGCTTCTACGTAAACTGGACATCCCGTGATCTTTGCTGGAGGAGCACAACAGACATGGAGTTCAGTGAATGTAACTAAGCCATTGCTCTGGATGCGAATCCACCCCGCTGGGAAAGCAGAGCAGCTATTTGTTATGTTTTTAATTCTAACTCTTCCTGGAGAGTTTCTCAAAAAATTATAATATGCCACAGTAATGAAAAGCTTGTTTCACAAGCATTTTACCCCCGAACCCTGAAGGCGCATTCAGTTACAACAGGAAGGGCTATGCTCTGCCTCTTGCTTCCAAGTGATTCCATTTAAAACATTCCCTATGGTAAGCAGGCAACTGCAGCCCCCACTGTGGACGCTCAGGAATTTCAGACCTTATTTATTTGGAAAGAGAAGACAGCACTTGGGAGGCTAATATCAAGCTCACAAAACCTACATTTATTAAAGAGAGAGAGAGAGAAGAGAGAACCTCTCTTTTATGATATTGAAAGCAAAGAAGGTTGTGTCAATGACAGTAGAAAGGACAATTAACAAACATGGAGAGGGTAAGCTAGCTCTTGGGAGCTGTCAGAGGAGAGTTCAGAACGTATATCAGGATACATTGTTGTACTCTCCAGCAAAAGGGATTGTTATTTTCAGCTTTCACCTCTTTCAACACCCTGAAGACTCCAGAACTACATGGCACGTGGTTGAACCCCATAAACATTTGCTGGACAGAAGGGGATAAACAAGAAAGACCCCAACCTCTTTAAAAGCAGACATTCCTGGTACTGGTGTGTGTGAGGGGTCCTTTTTCTGAGCATGCTCACCCATCTTCTGTTGGTTTTTGTTTGCTTGAACACAGCCCTCATAATTCACTGAACATGAAATTTCCCTGTAGTTTCAATTTGTATTTGACAGCTAATCTGACTGACCATTAGAAAAAAACAAGACCTATGTTGTATTTTATGTGTATGAGGTTCCATCCATGTGTATGTCTGTGTACCTTGTGTGTGCCTTGTACCCATGGAGGCCCAAAGAAGGTATCATCAGATCCCCTGAAGTGAACCTGCCATGCAGGTGCTGGGAACCAAACTCAGTCCTCTGCAAGATCAGTGAAGTGTTCTTAACCATTGAGCAATCTCTGCAGGCCCAGCATTCTCAACCACTGAGCCATCTCTGCAGGCCCAGCATTCTCAACCATTGAGCCATCTCTGCAGGCCCAGCATTCTCAACCACTGAGCCATCTCTGCAGGCACAGCATTTTTAAATAGATAAACTTCCTGGGCATTTGGACTTCTTCTTTTGGACTTCTTCTTCTTTAAATGAGTTTTTAGATCAAAGTTACATGACTTACCTTTCTGAAAATATTTAAAATTTTTTTCTTATATCCATAGCAATGTAAACATAAAAATTAGTGTCAAGGTTCCCCAAAAAGCAAAACAAAACACTTAAGATGGCTTTACTTCAATCATAAAACAGGATCCACAACTCTGAGGTAAAAAACATGCAAAGAATGGATGCTAAGCAACCATCAGGGCAGCTCCCTCCTACAGTTGATGGGAGCAAACCCAGAGGCCCACAGCCAGACACTGAGCAGAGACTCAGCCCTGATGGATGACTTTCAAACCCCAGCAATCTCTATCAAGTCCCAAGTCAAAGAGCAGAGAACCCACAAATAGTGTGAGAGCCAGAGGAAATGGAGGACCAAGAAAAGAAGGCCCTCTTCATCAACTGAGTAAATGCCTCAAGGACTCACAGAGCCCGAAGCAGCACACACAGGGCCTGCACTGTTCTGTGTCAGGTCCTCTGTGTATGCATTATGGCTTCCAGCTGAGCATTTTCAGGGCAGTCTTGGGTGTGATAATGAGTGGGTCTCTGATTGTTGGGCCTTCCTTTGGGATCTTTTCCTTTGGTTGGCTTGTCTTGTCCAAATTCAGTGTGATGGGTTTTGTTTTATCTTACTATATTTTATTTTATTGTGTTTGGTGGCTATCTCTTAGGACCCTGTTCTTTTCTAATGAGAGACAGAAAGGGAATGGCACCTGATTGGGGCTGGGTGGTGGGGTAGATGGTGAGAAACTGGGAGCAGCAGGGGATGAGAGGAGAAACTGTAATCAGAATATATTGTATGGGAGAAGAGTCTATTTTCAATAAAATGGAATGAATGAATAAATAAATAAACAGTAAATAGAATGAGTGCAAGGCACTTTGTGATGGTCTGTATATGCTAGGCCCAGGGAGTGGCACTATAGAAGGTATGGCCCTGTTGGAGTAGGAGTGGCCTTGTTGGAGTAGGTGTGCCACTGTGAGTGTAGGTTTTAATACCCTAGTCCTAGCTGCCTGGAAGTCAGTCTTCTCCTAGCAGCCTTCAGATGAAGATGTAGAACTCTCAGCTCCTCCTGCACCATGCCTGCCTGGATGCTGCCATGCTCCCACCTTGATGATAATGGACTGAACCTCTGAACCTGTAAGCTAGCTCCAATTAAATGTTGTCCCTTATAAGAGTTGCCTTGGTCATGGTGTCTGTTCACAGCAGTAAACCCTAACTGAGACACACCTAGAGGGAGAAGGATGGTTGACTTTGACTTGTCAAGGATGGAGGGCTTCTGGTGGGAAGGAATGTTACATCTGAGTTTGAAAATGTGTGCAGGGTCAAAGAAGCGGAGGGAAGGGCAAGGCTGGGGCTCCTGGTGGGGAGACACCATCCTAAGTGTGAGGAATGGGGGTAGCTTGAGTGTCAGGAACAATCCAACCTTGAGGCTTTCTCTCATGACTAATTCCTTCATCCTTCTGCCTCACTGGGGACCTTACAGGACCGCCCAAGCCTGTCCTTATACTGTAAGTACCACAGGGCATGGATATTTAATTTTCTCTCTATTCCTCTCTTTGAGCATGGTGGCCAGTCCTGAGTAAGCACACAAGCTGACTTCAACAAGTGCACAGCAGGTAAATTGTAGCATTGGCTGCAAACATGTATGTGCTGTGTTCCATATTGCACAGGAAACAGGCTTCCAGAAGGAGGCTGTCTCCCACAGCCATGCTTAAGCTAACACATAGTAGGTCTCTGCCACCAACAAATATGGAAGGACACAAGGATTTTTTTTTAAATGAAGCAAAGAATATAGCAAGGTGCAGTGGTTTGAATAAAAATGACCCCCATTCATTAGGTTCACAGGGAGTGGCACTATTGGGAGGCGGGGCCTTGTTGGAGGAAGTGTGTCACTGGGGCTGGGCTTTGAGGTTTCAAATGCTCAAGCCAGGCCAAGTGTCATTCTGTCTTCCTGCTGCCTGCAGACCTAGATGTAGAACTCTCAGCTACCTTTCCAGAACATGTCTGCCTTCGTGCTGCCATGCTTCCTGCCAGGATGATAATGGGCTGACCCTCTGAACTGTAAGCCAGCCCCAATTCAATGTTTTCCTTTGTAAGATTTGCCATGATCACGATGTCTCTTCACAGTAACAAAGACCCCAACTAAGACAGAACTTGGTTGTGATAAGCTGGACCATCCTTTTGTTTGTAGAAATATGGAATGCTTTGAGACTTTGGACTAGAAAAGCAATTGGGCACTTTATGTGGGATTTAATGGGCCATGCTAGTAGATGTATGGAAGACAGTGGTGCTGAGGGGGATTTGAACTGTGGGGACCTAGATTGAGAGAATTCAGAGGAGAAGAGTATTTGCATGTGGCCTAGAGACTGTTCCTGTGATATCTTGGCAAAAAGCATGGCTGCTTTCTGCCCTTGTCCTAAAAAACCTGCCTGAAACTAATTGAAGAGTTATGGATTAAGAGCTTTGGCAGAGGACATTTCAAAACAACTTAGCATTGGCAGTGTTTCTTGGTTATTAGTGGCCAGTATTATGCAACGCTATAATGAAAAGGAGTAAGCTGAGCAAGGAAAAATATGAAATGTACAGTTTGAGGAGAAAAAGAGCACCAGGGAAAGGTTTAAAGAAAACCCTGACACTCAACTGAATAAAGAGAGCGGTGGCCTCAGAGCGAGACCCAGCCAGCTGCACTCCCAATCTGTGAAAAGGAATGAAAGAAATGCTAAGGGGCCAGGCATGGTGGCGCACACCTTTGATCTCAGGCAAAGAGTGGTGGATCTCTGAGTTCAAGGCCGGTCTGATCTACAGAGGGAGTTCCAGGACAGCCAAGCTTAGACAGTGAAAGAGACCATCAAAAACCAGAAAGTTGATGAAAATGTATTTGAACGAGAGGCTATGGTCCAGCCTCAGCAAGCAGTAGAACTTGGCACATAGTTCTGGCTTTTATAGGATACAAGGATACAAAAAAGGGGTTATGGAATCTCCCTTTGTGGCCAAGGAGAGCCGCTGAGGCCACAGGACAGGGGTGTCCTTGCATGGAGGCCTCGAGAGGCCATTGTGAAGCTCTGAAGGTGAAGCCTGGATGGTCTTGGAGACCCCAAGGTATTGGAGATGCCAGAGCCATGGGATACCTGCTGAGGAAACCGAGAGAAACTGCTGACAGGGAGTGGAGCCAAGACAAGAGAAAGAAGTCTGTTGCAAGCCAAAAGGACTCAGAGATCTGAAGAACCCTTTGACATCAGACATGGAGGTGCAGAGTTTTGGAGTTTGCCCAGCTGGTTTTCCGTCTCGCTTTGGCCCAGTGCTTCCTCATTTTGCTCGCTTTCCTCCCTTTTGGTATGGTGATTATATCCTGTGTCATTGTATGTTGGAAGTATGTGATTTGCCCTTTCATTTTGATTATACAGGTGGCTACCTACAGCTAAGAGTCCATGTGCAGGTCACAAGAGATTTTGAACTTTGGGTTTTTAAATGTTGTTCAGACTATAATAGACTAATAAGGACTTTTGAAGTTGGACTGAATGCTTTCTGCTTTGTGATTTGGCTACAAGCCTATGGGAGCCAGGAGGTGGAATGTGGTGGTTTGAATATGAAAGTATTGAGAACTATGGCCTTGTTGGAGTAGGTGTGGTCTTATTGGGGGTGGGCTTTGAGGTCTCAGATGCTCAAGCCAGGCCCAGTGTCACTCTCTCTTCCTGCTGCCTGCCTGTTCAGATATAGAACTCTCAGCTACCTCTCCAGCACCTCTCCATATGTTGTCATGCTTCCCACATGGCAATAATGGATTAACCTCTGAACCTGTAAGCCAGCCCCATTCAATGTTTTCCTTTTATAAGCACTGCAGTAGTCATGATGTCTCTTCCCAGCAATAAAACATAAGACACGAGGGTGCCTTGGTCAATATGAGACATGATCTCCACCAGGACGAATATCATTGATGAGTCCTTAAGCAGGGACAAACCCAGAATCGACATTTCAACAAATGACCTCAATGAGTGCCCTTAAAGTGAAGGGCGAGAAGTGGCACTTACTGTGGCGGTCTGCATGAGCAGTGATGGCTGTGGATCCATTGGACCATGAGGATGGCACCTAGGGCTTACGACTCCAGCAGGAAATACCATGCAGATGTGAAAATGCCTTACCCTAGAGCTTTGGCTTATCACCCAAGGGAAGGGCTAGCTGCAAGCCTGGGAACTGGAATTTCCTGGCTTTTGCTTTACTTGTTTCTATAGATAACAATGCTACTGTGGGCAAGGCAAAGGCACATTGTAGCCTTTCTCTCTTCCCTCTTTCCTTTTCCCTCTTCCCTCCTCTCTCTCTCTCTCTCTCTCTCTCTCTCTCT
>JADRCD010226210.1:19962-36730 GCA_019843815.1 Montemys delectorum
CTCCCTCCCTCCCTCCCTCCCTCCCTCCCTCCCTCCCTCATTTTGTATGTATTGTATATTCTTCATTTTCTCTCAATTCAGGCAAGCATTCTGACCCAGAATTGGCCCTGTGACCAAGAGTTAACCATAACAGCCACCACAGCAGGTGAAATGGTTGCACGGTCGCTCAGTTCCAAGTTCTGCACGGACTTCCACATAGTACCCACCCCTGCCACTCTCCACTCCCCAGTCCCCACACTTCATGGGCTGAGCATTGCCATTAGTCCACCTCAGAGCTGCGAGAACTGGAGCTGGGTTAGGGAAGCTAAAGGACTCATCCAGTCATAACACTAGGTAGGTAACAGAGATTAAGGGCAGGTTTGTGGTGTTCTTTGGAAGTATCAGGCTGTGGTTAGGGGAATAATCAGCCCATAAAAGCCCTGGCTGGTGATAGCTGATCAATGGCTGAGAAAGGCACCGCAGAGCTGGTGCCTGGGCCAGGGCTGGCATGGACGAGGCCGTGGCTAACAGCAGCTGTCCTCTCCAGCTGACAAAGCCTGGCCGGGAGCAAAATCAGAGAGCAAAAAGGACATGTGCCCGAGGTCCAGAGGGCCCAAGGTGCAAGCCTGCAAAGCCTTGGCAAGGGTGGGAAGGACAGACAGATGCCCGAGCTTTAGGTTTTCCTCCTCTAGAACCCACACTGATTCCCCATCACTGAAGCCATGAGCAACGCCTCTGGTCCGGAGTGTGGCAAGCACGGATCTGCTGCACGTTAGCACCCGAGTCTAAATCAGGCCACTGTGGTGCTATTTCTGCAGGTGCCTGAGCTGTGACTTCTTCTACTGAAAGAGGAGAAGGGGAAAGCACAGCTCAGAAGCATGCCACCTGAGGAACACCTGAGGTACAGCCTGTCAGCTTGCACCGCTCCCAGCCTCAGGGGCTGTCAGTTCCCCGTGGAGAACCACAGCAGGAGGTAGAAGATGTCCCTCCTTCTAAGAAGCTGGATTCCAGGAGAGAACCACTTCTGCAGAAAGAAGACAGAGAAAGGGTGCACACCGAGAAAGGGGTGTGCCCAGGAAAAGCTGAGGGGCATTAGCTAGGACATGGAGGAACACTCACCCCGGGGCTGGTGGCAGATGCCCTCAGGTCTGTCCTGTGTGGCTGAGCATTCTCTTAGCGTGAGGTTTCTGGTACCTGTGGTCCCAGTGCCATATCCTGTGCACAATCCTCACCTGACCCATGAGTAATCTTGAGACACTCAGCCTGAGCTGAGGCTCTTTCCCTCCCAGGACTAGGACCACCACCAAACAAAGTGACACTAGTGAATCTGTTCCCTAGGCTCAGTGAAAGAAGGAGCAGCCACGCATGCCTAGGATGCATTTTCTTGCTGCCTGGATGCCCGCTGTGTACTTCCCTGGAAGGCTAGAGAAGAAGAAAGATCTTTGAGAACCTGCCAAGGGAGGTAGGAGATGGACTCTGGGAAAGTGTGGGCCCTGGCAGCAGAACGAGTTGAGCCACACCGGAAGGTGGAGGCTGGGGCAGTATGCCTACTTTCAACACAGGAGGGCAACTAACATTTCAGGTCCATATTACCCATCAAGTTACCCTGAATAAGACTGAGTCTTGCTGGCGCCTTGACCATTGTCCGCCTGACCCCACCCCCACCCTCCTACACACACACACACACACACACACACACACACACACACACACACACACACAGTTTGCAGCTCATGGACAGTTAGAGGTTGAGGCCAAGAAATCTGTGGCATCTTTTCTCCTATCAGGAAGCCTTTGGGGGGGGGGGGAGGGCTGACTCTGGGCCCCTACCCCATCCCCATCCCCTGGGGGAATCTGCTTTACTTTCAATTACTTAGCAAGACAGTTAAAATGCTATTGATTTTCCTCCTCAAGAGGAGGGGTGAGACAGCAATAGACGTGGTAAGCAGTGAGCCACAATGAGTTCCGTCCACTACCAACTAAAAGCCATTTCCCTTTTGTAGCATCAGCCCCATAGCCCCTGGAGAGGAGCGTCCCACTAAAGGAGGCAGCCGCTAGAACCGGCAGGTGCTCTGACTCAGATATTAGCAATTAGAGGCTTAAACTCTCTTTTCTAGAAGACAATGAAAAATAAAGCCGATTTCCAAAGGTGTGCTGGCTTACAAAGCATCTTCCGCCCTGTTTAGGAGAGAAGACGGGATCCCAAATCTCCAGGGGCCAGGATTAGGAGTGACCTACATCAGGGCACCATCCACAATGGTTACTTCTAGATACTGGACATGGAACTTGATACCAGGGACCAAGGAAAACAGTTGTGAACATGGGCTCTATCCCCTCTGGCAGCTGCTGGATGCAGAACACTGAAGTGCACACGAGGTGATGAGTGAGGAATAGCCTCCCTGGAGCAAGCTTCCCTTCTCCTGCTATGTCCTTTCAGCCCTAGAACACAGCACATCAGCTTGTCCTGTGTGTCAGGTGCTCAGTCAATATTCTTTTTAACTAATTAGGATCCCGGCAGGCACTTCCCAACACCGCAGTGCTTAAGTACAAGAAAGTCCCATGGTCCCCACTCTTAAAACAGACAAGTGTGAAACCAACGCACACGCTCTGCCTGGGCCCCAAGTAACCACTATTTTCCTCCTGTAGTGGATTGTGATGTCTGCCAAAAACATGTGTCTGACTATAAGTGTGCACTAGAAATAACAGGCAGAGAAGCGAGGCTTGCGGAACTCCAGTCCGCTATCTGGCAACAGTGCTGAGGTGAGGGAACCAAGGAGAGGTGGCCAGAGGTTCAGACCGCATTTCTGGAGGTCAGTGCCTACGTTTACATATTTGAATGATCACAGAAGTGAAGGTTGGTGGGCGAAGCCACACCAGTCCTGTCAGAATGCAAGGTGCCTCTGGAAAGCTAGGTGTTAAGGAAAAGCAGGCTTTTCTATTTAAGCGAAGTGGTCAGTTGAGATGCATGGAACCATCTCTCCTGTGGGCTGCTGTGGAGGAACCGCACCTGCCTGGCATTTAGGTGGGTGTTCGGGATCCAAACTCTGGTCCGCACGGCAGCACAGAAAGCTCTTTGCCTACTGAGCCATCTCCCCAGCTCTGCCACACACTGTTTCCATGCAACATGAACATTCTGCCTATACTGGGAGCTTAGAAGAACAGGGGAAGGAGCGAACTCCACTCTGGCTTACTATCAAACAAGCCAGCGGCTTCAATAATCAAGTCTGTGGTCAGAACCCACAGGGAGGAGTGGCCGCTACCACCAGGATCCTTTAGTCTACCTATAAACTCTTCAGTTGCAGGGAGTATCTGCTAGACCACTTCAACAGGGAAAGGATGAAACAGCCCCTTTAAAAAGCAAGGCTGGGAAGCTACAACTGTACAGGTGGCTGCACTCCACCTGCCACAAGGCTTCCCTGTTGTGCCAACCTTCCTCTGGATGAGCTAGGACCAAACATCCCCACAAGCGACCTGTTTGCTGTTCCCGTGCTTTGAAGAGCGCTGAAAGCAGCTGCAGGCATGAGCCTGCCAGGACCGCCTTCTGTGGGGAATTTGCTGAAGGTCACTGTGAAGCTGCCATGCACACTCAGATGCTCACTGGGGTCTCTGTCATTCTTCTGCACTCTGTCGCCTGCTCTAGGCTCTGTCCATCAGCTGCCTGGTGCCCGTTGGATGAGGATGCCAACAGAGACTGGGCTTTGAGCCTAGGCTGAAAGGACCTTGGCTTGCTGACTGGTGTCCAGTTGAATGAGCCCACCCATGACCTATGAGGGAGGCAGGATAGCAAACAGCAGGCTCCCGGCTTCATAAGTACTTGGACTGCTGTTCTAACATATCCTGATGCACGCCATCTGGTGCCAATCCACCCTGGACATGGCTCCTCACCTCGGCACCCCACCACGACTGGTAACTCATTACAAAGCATGCGTGTGCCTTGCAGAGAGGAGCCGCTGGTGACACAGACACTCTCTAGCAAACCTAGGAACGAGAGCAGGCAAGCGCAGAGAACATTCTGCAAATGGCTATTCCTCCAAACACAGGGTGCTCAATACTGCTGAGACACTCCTCAGTCCTTGATGCTGCAGACCATATCAGAGCAAACATATGACCCAGAGGAGTTCTGACATGACTGGTGCCGGGGAAAGCTATTTCATGTCTTTGTAAAGTGAGAACTAATTTTGATCTCTTCTTCATTGAACCATAAGCTCTGAGTTTTGCCCCGAGTCTCTGGTCTCTTTTTGTTGTTAAAAAATCATCCATTTCTCAGACCTTTTGATATCTCTGGAGATTAATTAACAGCACCAGGTTTTATCTGGGAGGCACTGGTGAGAGCTGGGTGGCCACAGCTGCCCTTGTGGTATGGCCATGCATAGATATCTGCTGATCCACTAGAGTCAGGAACGTTCTCCCTCACCATCCTTACTATAAGTCAACAAGTGATAAGCCAGGGTCTTCTATGTGTTGGGTCAACACATGATTAACTAAAATACATGTTCATACATAAAGGCCAGGACCCCCCTAGCATTGTTTCTTTAAGAAAAAAAAATATATATACACTAAATTTTATTAGTACTGCTATTCCAAAGGAAGGAAAGTAAGTTTGTGTCACCCATGTCTAAGGACAATATAATTATTCTATGAGTGTAACAGTGAGGTAGCACTGAGGAAAATAGATTCCTGAGGCAGGAAAGATAAACCGCCATAGCCATAGAGTCGACTGTTTTCAATAAATGGTTAGATAAACAAACAAAAGAGAATAACCTAGTCAGAGACCTTACACCAACAGTGCCTCAAAATGCATCACCCCCTCAATGTGCACCGCAATGTTATAAAATGTCTACCAGAAAACCACACAAACTTGTGTGGCCTTGAGGTGGGTGATGAATTCATAAATACACAATGGTAGCACAAACCATGAAAGAAAAAAAAATGAAGAGTTGAACCTTATTAAAATCAAAACCATATGCTCTGTGGATGACAATGTTAAAGATGAAAACACAAGAAAATGTTGCAAATATTGGAAGAAAATAGTCACAAAATACATATGACTTGATATTAGGAAAATGTAAGAGAGCACAAGATGCTGTGGACATGTATACACACACACACACACACACACACACACACACACACACACACACCTTCCAGGATATCCTGACATTCCCAGTTGCTTCTGACCACACAACTTAACAAAACTCTTACTATGTTTGTGGAAGTGTAAAAGGGCACACCCAAACCTAAACAATATATCACAGAGCCCAGCCATAGCATCCTGAAGCCCCATTCAACTGATTTTAAAACTAAGGCAACACTAACAGAGTAATTCAAGGGTTTATGCCAGCTCTCAAGGAGCACACAAACTATACATCACCAAGATGTCCTTCAAAAAGCTGACAAACTATAAAACAATCCCCTAGAACTGGAACTACAAAGGGTTGATACCTAACCTGTGGGTCCATAAGTGATAAAGAGATGCAAGCTATCTGTCTTAGGATTTCACTACTGTGAACAGACACTATGACCAAAGCAACTCTCATAAGGACAGCATTTAATTGGGGTTGGCTTACAGGTTCAGAGGTTCAGTCCATTATCATCAAGACAAGAATATGCCAGCATCCAGGCGGGTATAATACAGGAGGAGCTGAGAGTTCTACATCTTCATCTGAAAGCTGCTAGGAGAAGACTGACTTCTAGGCAGTTAGGATGAGGGTCTTAAAGCCCACGCCCACAATGCCACACCTCCTAATAGTGCCACTCCCTGGGCTAAGCATCTTCAAACCACCCTACTATCAAACTCCAAAAACACATCAGTGACTCTTAAATATGAGTTAGTGAAGGAGGCCATTATAGATATGCTACACAGAGGTGTGGGTGCATCATTAGTCATTCTTCTAAAAAAGAAAAAGCATTAGATAATGTCAACAGACCACTGGTTCCCAAGGGGTTGAGATGGGGAAGGAAGAGTAATTGAAAAGGTGAAACAGAAAGGATGTCTTAAGAGATGTGATTCTCTATCCTATTGTCAGGACAGGCACGTGACACTGTGTATTCTTCACAGTGAAGCTTCATAGTTCAATACATGAACGAACTCTAGTATGTGCAAAACTTTAAAACAGCATTTAAGATGTCAAAGGCTGCTAAGATGAAGTGTGGAGTGTGACAAACAGTCTCAGTGTGCCACAGCTGCTTGCCTGAGCCGAACAGCTTTGGAGATGAATGGTGACTTTGAGGCCAAAGACGAAAGGTCTATGTGTAAGCACAGTGCTCTAGCTGAGAAAACTCTGCCCAGGGAAGTGAGGTAATGCTCTGCTACCAAATACACTCACTGCAGAACAGAAGAGTTAAGTAAATGTATGGAAGACAGTCAGAGCCAACCTCCTCACTACGAGAGTGGGGCTAGCCATGTGGATGCCATAATAATCCATGCAGTAACAGGTCAGTGCTGGAGACCTAAATTCATATAGATAAAAATAGATCCATGTTTGAGAATATATAGGTATGTGAGATTTATCTCTCATGCTCTACACATCCCCTGTACTATACCTCAGGCACATACACACACACATATGTATGATTACCCACATAGAAGTGTAAAAGAGTACAACAACTTCTACAGGCTCTGGAAAAGTTGAACACTCACACTCAAAAGCCCTCCTACCTATTTATTCAACTGACTTCAAAATATATGGCAACATGGGACATTGATGAATCAATGTCTATAAATAAAGATATAAGTATGGGAGAAAGGGAGGAAAAGATAGCGAGTGAGTGAGATGATAGGTTAGATAGATAGATAGAGACAGAGAGATGGATGGATCGATAGATAGGTAGGTAGATGATAGATAATAGATAGGTAGGTGACAGATAGATAATAGATAGGTAGATCAGAGATACATAGATAGACACATTGGTAGATGATTGATAGATAGGATAGTTAGAAGATAGATAGGTATATAGATAAATTGATGATAGGTAGATAAATATATAGATAGATGATAGGTAGATAGATAGATGATAAATAGATGATAGATGATAGATAAATAGATTATAGATAGATAGATAGACAGACAGACAGATGATAGATGGATGGATAGGTAGGTAGATGATGAATAGTTAATAGATAGGTAGGTGATAGAGATAGATAATAGGTAAATGATAGATACATAGATACATAGATGATAGATAGACAGATAGATGATAGATAGATAAATAGATAGATAGATAGATAGATAGATAGATAGATAGATAGATAGAAAATGGAAAGATAAACAGAGACTCATCAGGATATGCATATATTTCCTTGCTTTGCAATGATATCTGATGTCTAGATCATAATAGCACTCTCTAATAGAAGAACACAGCCGAGTGAAAAGTCACAGGTAACAAGTGACTCTGGGGCTAAGAGGACAGAGTTTGGGTCCCAGCGCTCACATGGCGGCTCACAACTATAAGTCCCATTTGGCGGGACCTGGCGCCCTCTTCCACTCTTCATAGGCATGAGGTACATACATGAGTGGTGCACCTGTGTGCATGCAAGCGAAGCATCAAATACACAAAATAAAAATGAATAAACAAACAAATAAACCAGAAGGCTTGCCTATGGCTGGGTTAGGTGGCACACTAGGTGAGTTTGGATCATCTCGCAGTGCCAGCCATTTTAAAAGTGGTAAAAAATATGCAAAAAACTACAATGAGAGCTATGTTAAGGGGCATGGGACCAAGAGAGAGCTAGCCCTTGACAGCCAATATGGTTACATTTAAAACAACATCTCAATATTGGATTAATAGGCTACAAGAATAAAATGAGATATAATGATATAAAGTGTAAAAAAGTTCATGAGTCAATATTTTCTAAATATATGATTAAAAATAAACAAAAGGACAAGAGTCATTACCTCTGTGGAAGAATTCCCCAAGATTTTCACAGGCACTCTGCCCTTGAGTGCACACACAAGAGCATGAAGCACCACCCTTGTTTAAAACGTGGGCATGTGCAGTAACAAGTTACTATGGGGGAGCCCAACAGACCCTATGTCCATCCGGTCCCCCAGGGTCACGGCAGCTGTCACAGCCATGTCAACAGCGCGTGCTCTTGACCTGTGACGCTAATGGCATTTAACTTCAGGAAAGTACAACAAACCTTAAGGAGACACGAGCACCTGCAACAGGGAAAGGGCACTCTGGAAAGAAATGGGAGGTAAAACATGGACTGTAGGCTGGAGAGATGGATCGGCAGGAAAACAGCTGCTGCCAAGCCTCAGGACCACAGTTCGATCCCCTGGGACCCACATGCTAACATTGTGGCATGTGCATGCACCTCCTGTCCTGCCATATACAAAGTAAACAATAATGCAAAGTAAACAATAAATGCAAATTTTTCATTAAGTATTAACTTAAATTAATATATATTGTTATTGGTTTGCTAATTGTAAAAATGTATCATACACATCCAACTTGTTAACAATAGAGAGAAATGGGTGCAGGTTTATATCAGGAAACTCTCTGTTCTATTCAGATGTTTCTGAAAAAAGAAAAAAAAAAAGCACCTTTCCTAAAATAAAAAGCCATTGGAGAGACAAGTTGTGAAGGAACAGCCTCAGGAAACAGTCCAGCTTTCTTGAGGACTGAGGTCTAAACAGAAAAAGAATGACAGAGAAATGAGCAAGCCCAGTGGGAGGAGGAAGGGGCCAGCCCTTTTGCAGAGGGACAGACTGGACAGTGGCCTTGAGTCCCGAGTCATGCCCCTGACGAAAATGCTCTATACCATGGCTTCTTTGTAAAACAGATAACTATTCGCTTTCTTCTAGAAGTTTCAACCAAAGACATAAGACATACCAGAGAAATGATCTGCTCGGAGAGTTGAAGAAAGCGCTTAAAGCTCGAGACGCAGAGGTCAGAATGATCTGGGTTCAAGCTCGACTCTGTCATTTGCTGGATGTGTGACTTGCACACTTCGAAATTTAAAAGGCTCACTTTCTCCTCTCTCATCTTTAAAATGGAGATAATGGTGCCTCCCCTACTGGGCACTTAGGATGGGTAAGTGGCTAGATCGGGCACCCAGTGTCTAACAATGATTGTCATGAATAAATGACAGCTATTTCTTCAAGCCCTGATTGGACAGAAGGATGAAAATGGCCATCATCTGCAGATGATATAATTTTCTACATGAAATCCCAAATGATAAACCAAAAAAGAATCTACCAGAATCATGATAGACTATCTGAAATAACCATCTGTAGCAAGCACGAATAGCGTATTTCCTTTAAGAAAGCAGTCACCATCACCAGCTCTACTCACAGACATAGCACGGAGAGTCACAGACATCGCCAGAGAGAGGAGGCATGGGTAGAGACACGGGCCATGCTTGCAGATGTCACAGCGTAGCCTAGTGCATTCAGATCGCATTGGGTGACTTTGTAGACCTAATCTAAACCTCGTTTTTAAAGGTTTGAGGAAGAGATTTTTGAATATCATCCAGGCAAATGAATGGGTAAGAATAACTGAAAAATCTGAAAGCTGGTAGGTGAAGAGATAAATTACCGTGTGAAAGCTAATTCTTAAAACTACCTATTCAAAGCAAATGGGAAATGTTCTGTAGATGCATTTCTCATATCATGTCACAAGAAGTATTGGTCAAAAAAAAAAAATCCAAGTATAGGTTCCAATCCCTGAGTGGATCTCAGACCTTACTTATTCTGCAACTGAAGCATACTGGTGGGAATAAAATGAGCACTCCTTATAGCAGACTAACGGGCTGCAGGATGAAAGCAGCCTTGTTGGGGCTTCCTGTATGAATGGCCCTGGCCCAGTGCATTCAACACAAGGAATAAAATAAAATCGAGGAGGAAAAGAGATACCTGGCCTCAGCATGGGGGAAAGAAGTCTAGGCGCCAAAGCCAGAAACTCTGAAAGACAAGGAAGACAGAGCGGATGGAAATAAACCTCAGAAAATTCCTGAAACCTACCTACCTACCACTGAGGGAGGCTGAGGCAGGAAGATCAAGGGTTTGAAGCCAGCCTGGACTACATAGGAAGACCTTACATCAAAAACAAAACAAAAGCAAACAAACAAACAATACCAAAGACACTTTAAAGCAAATATGTTGGGGAAAAGTGAAGCATATGGGAAGGATCCATATTTTATTGTGAAGAATGTTGATACTATTGGTGCTTAAGTATAAAATTCTAGGGCATGTGGCCAATTTGAAGAACAATTACAAATAGCACACACATAGTAACCAAAAGCAGAAAGATCAAAAGCCAGATGGAGGGAGTGCCACAGCACCGCTGTGCCTTGCGTGGCAATGGGAATGTGCCTTTCCAGCTATCTTCTTGCTCTCAAGCTTAAAACTCTACATTTCACAGGGATGGGTCCTTCTGACTAGATTCAGACTAAATTTAGACTGAGTTGGCTTTTGAATGTGGGTGGGATTACATCCAGATTCACAGATAAGCACATGAAAGAAAGCAGTGCAGCTCCCTTTGCCTCTCCCATTGAGGGGACTGCCGTGGAACGGCCACCCTAGCAGACTGCCACTCTAGTGGACATGGAGTGGGCTACCATGGAGACACAACAGGAGGAAGCCTCGCTTCCACATGATGGCAGCTGCCCGCAGGAGTCTCTAACTTCCTACCACTTGACTTGCATCCTGGTTAGATTTATCGTCAGCCTGGCACAAACTGGAGTCACCTGGGAAGAGAAATTGCCTCATCAGAATGACCTGTCTGTGGAGCTATGGGGCATCTGGTCAACAGTTCATTGATGTAGACAGGCTCGGCCCTTGGTGGGCAGTACCAAACCTAGGCACCCTGGGATGTCTCGAGGACCTGAGGCTGTGAGCCAGTAGCATCCCTCCATGGTCTCTACTTCATTTCCGAGTCCAGGTTATTGCCCTGGGTGTGCTTAAGGATGGACTGTAAAGTGAAATAACCCTTTTTCTTTTTTCCCAAGATGCTTTTGGTAATGGTGCTTGTCACAGCAATAGAGAGCAAACTAGGACAATTTGGCAACACGCAAATAAAAGAGACCCTCTGTTGTTCAAAGCCCTATTTTTCAAGAACTGGATGGAGTCTCACACATACAACACGAACCGAATCTTAGCTAATTAAGCGACTTTCTTTCTTAACTCACAAAATAGAATCTCTGTAAAAAAGCTGTAAAATATTAAGTGTACAAAGGTCTCTGAATAGGTGTGTGTGGTCTCTCTTCTCAGGAAGAAATCCTGCCAGCGTATAATAACAGTCTTAGATTGTGTATACTCCCCAACGCACAGGATCTCCCTCTAGGAATGACTCTCATACAAATAATTAAGATGTCTGCAGAATTAATACACTATGATGTTCATAGAAGCAGAGTTTATAATACTGAATTAGAAAGAAGCTTAAATGTTCGATCATACTACTTAGAAAAATTACATTACACTTATGTAATCAAATACCATGCAGACATTAAAAGCAAAGTTTTAAAAGAATAATTGATGGTATGGGGGTTATTATTAAGCACTATTAAGCTCATAGTAAAGATTTTTAAATAGTGTGTGATTACATTCAGTTTGGGAGACTGAGTCATTTTTAAAAATTTATTCGTTATCATTTGCAGTATTTTAATGATGTTCTATAACAAACATAATTAACTCCTCTCTTTAATCCTAAATGCTGTCTGTGCCCGCCTTCTCCTGTCACATGGTCTTTTCTCCAGCTGGGCAGTTACTCTGCACTCCTCCCTGTACAGAGTAAAGGTAGGCATGCCTGGTTGGTGTGTACTTCACTGCTGCTTTTTCTTCGTAGAAGTGAGGGACAGTGGCTGGCATGGCACACATACAGGTCACCTGTTCCAGCTCCCGGCCATTCCCAAAAGAACATTCACTGAGTTTTCTGTGTCCATGACCCACAGGGAACCCCCTTGCCACTCTGGAAGATGGCACTGCAGCTCTCTTAGATGTCCTCCATCCCTAAATCCTGACTCTCTGGGAGCTCCTGGCCTCACGCCAATGCCATGTGCCTCTACAAACGTGGTCTTTAGCAGGCATGCTCTGTTTCCACTAGAGCGTGCAGTTAACTGTACATAACCATGCCAACAGTGGCATTCAGTCACTTGGCATTACTCTGTGACACAAGGTAAGGGGAATGGAGTCACGACACTTGTCCAGCTCCCCTATACTGTCACCAGGTGCTACAGCATTTTCTCTGTCCAATCACATTAGGGCAGTGACAGGCCTGTGATTGGACAGGAATAGAGAGGTGGAGCTAGAGTTGGAGGAGGAAAAAGGTCAGAGGAGCAGGTGGAGGGTAGTCAGATCATGGAGGCAGACCCCACGAGGTTATACAACCAAACAAAGGTTTTACAAAATAGATTAATTGGGTTAGAATATTGTCTTTATTATTTGGTTCTGAAATTATTGTATTGGCATCTTGTAAATTGTGATTTTATTATTACATAAACCTGACTGAATATTAAGGCCTCAGGAGTCATGCTTTACTTACCGGGTCTTAGGCGCTATTTAGATGAATGATTGTGGGGCGTGTAAAGAGTTGCATGCGAGCGAGATGCAGCTTGCTGGGAGAAAACAACAAAAACCCGCCAGAACTTAGTATTGAGGCTGAATGGTTTCAGCACAAGAACATGGCCCTGACAGAAAGGGAGTATGTGGGGTAGATTTGTCTCCTAATTCTACTGTGTTTTGCTCCATGTGTAGGCCGCTTCCCTGGGGCTTGGCATCTTATAGTTACAAGTGTTTCAGTTGCTCCACGCACACCTCAGGAGTGAAGAGGACCCAATGTCACACCTAACCAGACTGCCACCAAGCCAAAAGCCTTCTCAGAAAGCTCTAAAACGCTTACATTTAATAGGCCAGCTTCAACTGGAGAAACCTGGGAAAATAAGAATATACCTTAGTAGATTCTTTCTTAACAACAACAACAACCAGGATTGAATAGACAACAGGTAGAGAGCTGACTGTGTCTGCTACAAGTCAACAAGGCTGACCTTGGAATTCAAACATCTAGAAGGCAGTGCATTGCCAACGTGCATGTAAAAATAGACCCAAATCAGAGGCCTATGCATGTGCCAATATTATGAACAACGACAAACAACCTTTCAGAATCAGCTGTTTTCATAACTACCCCCCTGGATTCCTGCCATCTTTATACTGATTCCTCGAGAGAAGCCAAATCACTTTGTTTTATTGATGAGGAACAGAGTCTCAGAGAGACTTGCTTTAAATCATACAGCTGTTATTCTAGAGCAAACTTCAGTTCCACAACCGCCTGATTCCACAGCCCACACCATTTCTAGACAATAACGCAGCATCTCTCCAGGCCCCATTGTGTGCCACTGAGGGTCAGATAATGAGAAACCTGTGTGTGTTTTCCTGAAACCTAAGGTTATGCAGAGACTCAAAGGAAGTCAGAGGAAGAGAAACTTTCTGCCTCTGTGGAAATCAGAGAGAGAGTGCTCACTTATGGTACAGTGAGCAACGGAGGAAAGCAACGACAGACGTAAGATGTCACGTGAACCAGAAGGCTCAGAACAAGCATCAGGCAGTCTCCAGTGAGAGCAGAACCAACAGTTAAACACGGGAAGTACCCAGACGGTACCTTTAACCTGGATATCTATGTATCAAAATATTATTCTCGTTAAATGCATACCAGATACACTACAAATTCATAATACAAATCACACTTGCTTGCATCCATATAAAGCACAGCCCTATGTTTGGATACAAGGATATATTAGACATCAGTTTCAGAGGCAGAGCCTACCAATCCACACACTAGAGAACCAAATGTCCTTTGAGCATCCAATAGCTCGAGTACTGTCTACATCTTAAAATCAGTGCCCATGTCTCCACCGCACGTGATGAAGCCTGACCACAGAGGCCACAATGGAAGTAGGTCAAAATTCTAGCAAACTCCTAAGAAACCAATAAAAAAAAAATTTGTGGAGTCTGGGACTCATAAACCCAACTCCATAAAGAGATGCTGGCTGCTCGGCCCCAGATCACCATAACCTCGGGACACAAGTGATTCTGTGTGCAGGATGCATTACTGATTATCCACTGTAGACAGCGCCTGTTGTCCCTCTGAGGGGAGCCATGCTAGTGGATCTGGGCACAGAATGAGCACATGATTAAGGTTGGATAGCTGGATGATGGATGGGCGGGAGGAAGAAAACATATTACTCCTACCAGCAGACTCAACCGCTGACCTCGATTTTGAGAAGCAAGAAGAAAGCAGTGTTTGGAATTTTGCCTTACACTTTAAATTTTAAATGGAGCTCGGAGGTCTTCGGAAGCGAGTTATGTGAAGTAACAGATCTTGGTGGCTCTAGTTTACTGTATTTTCTTGAATAGGTATATTGTTTTTCTACTGGGCCCAGTGTTAATCAGATTTGAACACAAATATGTTATAACATAGGACCATGTATAATTCTTGTGCTGGAAACACCCAGCTTGAGTGAACAAACAAACAAAACAACAGCAACAATAAAAACCTCTTCTAATCACTAGCTTCTCCCCTCCTTTGCCTAGAAATGTGCCCCTGTTCCCACAAGAGCCCAATGGAGCCCCGAATACCAAGGGCCATCCCAAAGAATGCCTTGCATCTGCTACCAAAGCAAAAGCCAAAGCAAGAATATGTGTTTCCTCAAATACAGGGATCGGGAAGACCCATTCATACCAGCTATGGATGTAAATGGACAGCCAGCTTTAACCAGAAGAGCCATTAAAATGTACTCTGCATGGACAGATAGACCAAGTCCAAAGTGATGTGCTCATGGAACTCAGAGATGAGTGTCCTTGCTTGAAGGGTCTGACTCTTAGCCCATTGACCCATTCACCTACAGGGATTTCAGATAAAAGGACCTAGAGAGTGTAGTGGGATTTGTCGAGGGGTATTTCGAGGGAGGAGGAGGAGGGAAGCAGGGATGGTTAGATCGCAAGCATCACAAGAGACAAAGGCTTTTATTAAATAAAAGAACACAATGAGAGTGTGTGTAATCCATTCGTGAATTCATCCCATGAGGGCCCAGAGGCAGTGTAATCTAATCCACCGCACTGGGCATGTATACACAGGCAAGAACGGTGTGTGGGGAAAACTGGGGCTGCAGGCCTAAGCAGAGAAGTCAGAGGAGCAGGTATGAACCACTTACTGCAGTACATGGCAAGCAACAGGACCCACAAAAGTCACCACTTAATATGGAGGCTGAGGCTCAGGCCTATGAGAAATACAAATGCCAGGTCCGCCCTGGAGGACGTCCAGGTCTAGATGCAGAGCCTACCAAGAAAGCTGGGATGGGATACTCAATCCTCTGTGCTTCTGTCTTGGAGCTCTAAAAACCAGCTTAGTAAGCCTAGCCTAGAACCAATACATGCTTAGATTTGAAGATATACAGGGAGATGGCTCCAGCCCTTTTTGGCCTTAAAGTAATAGTTTCATGGTCCCACACAAAAGACTTTTTCTCTCTCTTTAAACTTAGCTTAAATCAATTTTAAGACACTTTTGTTATACTGGCTCCATGCTTTGGACACAATTGGTATTCTAATCAAACTCCCTGCAACACTAATTTTCTGGTCTTTGACATCCAACTTTTAAATCTGTTTTCACAGGATCAGCACTCCCTGCCTGTGTGAAGTCCGGGGCCAGGGCTGCACTAACACCCCATTTTCAGACGAACCCAAAGGGCTTAGTCAGATGCCAGCCTCATTCTGCCTCTGTATATGATCTGAAAGCAAGGGACTATAGAAGACTCAAACAGGCAGAGCACAGACAGGCCTTGGAAACACTTACTTACTCTAAACTCTCTCTGGGTGGGGGAAGAGAAGAAGGAGACTCGCAGCTACCTTTCTAGGACCCCCTTGGCTGATGCCCAACGAGACAATTAGACAGCTCCTTACACAGTCTTCCACGAGGTAAGAGATGGTGAGAAATGAAGAAAGAATCCTTCTCCACTGTGCTTGTGATTGCTCTATGGATGTCTGGAAAGCAGGAGTTGAACATTCTGCTTTCCATGCCCATGGTTCTGGCTCCTTACTACCAGGCTTCTTCCTCACACAGGTCCCTGACATGCTCTGAAGCCACTTTTCCTTCTAGGTCTTTCAAGGTCCTGAAATAGAACATCCACCTTTTCTTGCTCTAAGACCCTCTTCAAACAAAAGAGCTGCCAGGAGCTACCCACAGAGCTAGGAGATGAGTCACACCATCACGGTTAGGATGTGGCTGTCAGAGCCCTCTTCTCCCTGTTTTGTATAGACTGGAACTATTTGATGTTGCTATTTGATGTTGGTTTTGCCTATAGTCCCAATGGATCTAGGTATCTCTCACTGTATATGTAGGAAAGCAGTGAGCCTGGACCTCATCTTGCCGTGTTACCTGTTCCTTAAGTGGAACAAGCAAAGTGGCATCCCTGTGCCCTTCACATCCAGTCAAAATGGCATCCCCACCCACGCCACATCAAACCACCACTCTGGGTTTTGCAACAGAGAATCATTATCATCATGACCATGTTTGCCCTGTTGGCAAGACGCAGGCAGAGAGCAGAGAACAGTGACGTCATCTGATGGTGACAACGCACAGGTAGAGAATGCTGATAGGATACTGATGGTGATGATAAGACCTCAGCAAAGGACAATGACGTCATACTGATGATGACACTCCAGCAGAGGACAGTGATGTCATCCTGACGGTAATGACCGTGGCGTCATCCTGTTGACGGGCACCCACACAGAAGGTGCTGACGTCACACTAATTATAACACAGTGCAGGATGAGGAGGGGATGCTAGGCTGTGGCCG
>JADRCD010226211.1:0-23713 GCA_019843815.1 Montemys delectorum
GGTATAGTATATGTTTGTATGTGTGGTATGTTTGTATGTACAATGTATGTTTGCGTGTGTGGTGTGTGTTTGTGTGCGTGTGTGTGTGTGTAGTGTATGTCTGTCTCTGTGTGTATGTGTGTGTCTCTGAAGGATAGAGATAAACAGATCCAGAGCTTGCTGACCAGCCAGCCTAACCAATCAGTGAGCACCAGGTTCAGTGAGAGACTCTGTTTACAGTGAATATACAGCGAAGAACAATAGTAGAAGATGCCTCACATCTGCCTTCGGCCCCCACATCCAAGCACCTCTACATATGCATGAGCACCTGTGTATACATGTGCATACAAAACATACACAATAAATATGTACTTCAGAAAGCTGGAATGGATGCTGAGTTAAACATACACATATCTTTTAAAAGATTAAATGAAGCAATGCTCACAAAATGCTTTTAGTACTCTGGCAGCAACAATAACGATAACAACGGTAATAGATAGGATTTATTGAATGCCCCCCCCCCCTGCTGCCAGCACCATGGAGAATTTGCTTTTACTTAACCCTCACATGCACGAGCTGGACTGGTTTCCAGTAGTCCCTGCTTAGCTATGATTTTATTTTTTTCACAGCTTCAGTCACCATGGTCACTTGTGGCCCCAAAATCTTAAGTGTAAAATTCCAGAAATAAACAATTCATAAATCTTAAAGTATACAAGCAGCGCTATAACTTCTTTGTGTGCCCTGCCTCTTCCTGCTCGGCTGTGAATCATCCTTTGTGCACGTATCCACACTGTATAGGTTACGTGCCCATGAGTAATTTAGTAGCTTCTAGATTGGCTGTCACAATCCTGTGATGCTCTTAGCATCTATTTTATTTAATAATAATCCCCAAAGCACAGAAGTAATATGCCCAGACACACATCTTACAGAGCAACAGTGTCTCAGATAAGGGCTCCCATGGTTGCAGTGTGTTCTCCTTCCTTCCAGAGACAGAGAACTAGTGAGAGAAGACTCCCCTGGCTGAGGCATCCCCTCCACAGATGGGTACAATCTGGTATAACCATGTGCAAGTGTAGCAGGTGGATGAGGGAGCCAAGAACCATTCCTGACCTCCTGGTCACTGCCTCTACACCAGCAAACTACCTGGGACATCAGGTTCCTGTTGGCAGGGTCCCTGTTAGAACGTTCATAAGAGCAGCTGTTTCCTTTAAGGAGTGATCAGTTAGAATGAACCTAAGGGCTCCGTGTCCAGATCTAAGAATAGCCCCACATTTCTGACAGGGACTCAGTTGGGATGGAAGTCATTCTTTCAGGTTCAGAAAAGGAAAGCGTGGCCGTGCGTCACTGACTTAAAATAGGTCGGGGCAGGCAGGCAGCTTGCAGGTGACAAGGGGGTAGTTTCTAGGTTGGTATTTCCTCTATTTCCTGTTTTGGATGTAGGTTTCTGCCTTCTTTTCTGAACTGGTGTGTGTGTGTGTGTGTGTGTGTGTGTGTGTGTGTGTGTTCATGTTTATAATGTTGTTCACCCGGCTTTCTCTCCTCTCCATCTGCATTATTTCCGCCAATACTTTACCAGCTGCTCACGCACTGTTGTAGGCCCCTCATAGAAATTCAGTCAACTCTGTTTTCTCCTCAGCTCTCCCCTATAGGGTCACGAAGTCTTGGCACACCTGCGGAGCAGTGTAACAGAAGGGATGTGCTGCTGTCCTGTGCTGGAGTTTCCCATGGAAAAGGAGCCTAAGGTCCTAAACAGTCTGACGTTTTATTTCCTGTTCACAGCACAGCTTTCTTTAAGCTTTCGAATCAATACATTGGATTTGAGATAGAAGATTTTCCTAAATTCCTTCACATAAAATCTTTTGTGCCGAGCTGGCAAGGCGGCTCAGCGGTTCCAACACCCCCTGGGGAGGCTGCTGACTGGCAAGGCGGCTCAGGGCTCAGCGGTTCTAGCACCCCCTGAGGAGGCTGCTGACTTGAGTTTGATCCCACAGAGGAGGATGAGGACAATCTGCACTTCTGACCTCCACTTAGTAAGATGCACGACATAATAAATATAAGTTTAAATCAAAAATACTTTGTGGGCCTTTCTACCTGTCCGGAAGACCAGAACTTGGCTCCCATCAGCCACATCAGGTGGCTCACTCACAACTGTCTGTAACTCCAGTTCCCTGACACCCACTTCTGACCTCCTTGGGTGCCCATACACATAGGGCTGGTACACACTTACAACTAAAAACAAGTCTTGTAAAGGGACTTCTGTTTCAGACAAGCTAATGTAGGCCTGTCTTCTTGCCTCTTAAGGAAAGACTAACTCAGGGCGAGAATAAACTCTAAAACACGCCAGAGACATCAGCAAGAGAACTTTGAGAGTTCAAAAGAAGAAAGGGGAGGTCGTTAGAGCAGGAGCAGGGCATCAGCCTGGCACTTCCCAAAGCCAGCCAGCCAGGACTCAGTCCCTCTTTGCGTGGAGGGCCCAGCACCTCTCCTGTCCTCACTGACAGACGCACAGGGGACCAAACAGGACAATGATGGGGATCACACCTTAACAGACAGCCTTATTTGTTATACTCTTGCTCTCTATAAGTCTGAGATGCCCTCTTCTTCTCCAGTGCAGACTAAGAAAATCCCCAAATTCCAGGCAGCACCAGGGAGGATCTGGGGAAGCTTCAGTTATTTGCAAAGTTATTTGTGATTGTATGAGGCTAGAATGTCACCGGGCTCCGAGGCTAATAAATGAGACAAATCCTTTAAGTTAGACCTAAATAGAGCAAAAGCCTAATTAAATAAGACGAAGTCTCTTAACATAAGAGGCAGGGTGTCCTAATACAATGAACAAGCACACTGCATAAGACCCAGGGAACTATTTTTAAGGGTTTATTTTTTTTACTTTTAGTTATGTATATGTTGTGGATATGTGGGTGGGTATATGCATGTGAGTACAGGTGCCTGCAGAGGCTACAGGTGGTGGATCCCCTGTGGCTGGAGTCCTCTGCAGGTGCAGATCGTCACCCCCACGTGAGTGATGGCAATTGAACTCTGGGAGAATAGGACAGTGCTGCGCCATCTCCCCAGCCCAGAACCAGGGAAATACATGAAAGATGATGACTTGCTGATACCTATGTGAAGACTAGCCCAATGGGGGAGTCATCTGAAGGAGACTTCACAGCAGCCGTCAGAAAAGCAACTCAGGATGCAGGCGCAGAGCCTCCTGAAGTGAGTGAACAGGCACGGGAGAAGGCTCAAAAACACCTTGATAGGACTCTGCTCACAAGTAGATTGGATAAGACAGGATCATCTGTGAAACTGGTGAAAAAAAATGCAGTTTGAACGGTGGTGGGGAGTAAAGCAGAAAAGGCTGTGTGGGATTGGATTCTCAAATTGCTACATTAACTACTCTGCGGGGGGTCGGTAATCAGCTTAAGGAGAGGACAAACAGGTCCTCGAGAGTGACAAATGATTGGAACACTTAAAAATCAAATATTCCTAATAGCATCAAAGGTGCATAGAAATAAACCTAATTTAATTGAAAGCTGCAGATGACAGAATTATTATTGAGAGAAATTAAAGCAGTCAAATAAATATTCATGAGCTAAGAGGCATTATTTTATCGAGTCTATGTTCAGTTCCCTTCAGACGGATCTAGAGTGAGGTCTATATACTACAGCAAGATTTTAGCTTATTTGTAGAATAAGTTGGATTCTTTTTTTTTTTTTAATCAAATCTACTTTTATTTATTTACTCTCCATTAGTTTAAATCCAGGATGAGTACAGCATTACACGGATTCTGTGTCCAATGGCCTTTGCAGGAAGGTTGCTTCGGAATTTGGCGCACACCATACCACTGTTTCCATGGGCCCGAGTCGCTCTTCCCCAGACCACTCTGGTTTGGTTTGGTTTGCCTCCAGGAGTCGCTGGATTGTTTTTTGCTTTATACACATATGCACTGTTGAGTCCGACCAGCGGAACTACTCCAGAGGGAGGCAACGATGCACATTCCTTCCCTAAGTAGAACTCAGTTTCATCTCGGACATAAACGCCTTCAGTTTTAAGAAGAGCCGTGTGCTCTCTTTGGTTCCAGAGACCTTGCTTGTACCCAGCAAAAATGGCCTTGCACCACAGCCTTCCAGACATACTTGCTTTTAGAAGGCCTGGTCCCAGCAGGCCTCCACTGGCGCCAAGATGGCGGAAAGCATAAATTGGATTCTTTATCTGAAAACTTAAGGTATCATAAAGGATAGGATAGATGACAGTCTTCATAAACACTGTGGTGTTGATTGGATAAATGACAGTGTGTGTAAAGCTGTATGTAGCATTGAAATTAAATAAGGGAACAAGACCAGAATCTCATTCTCAAGGCAACCATGAAGGTGCCTGGACTTGTCCCATTCATACAAAGTTCAAGAACAGAGCGCTGTCCAATACAGGGAGAAGTAGAGATGGTAGTTGTTTGGAGGTCACAAGGGCTCTTGGGCTTTATGACACCCTGCCTCTTGACTCTGTCAGGTTCGTCACCTCGGTGAGGAGTCTGCTTCTCCTTCCCTTACTTTTCTCTAAGTACATTTGACTTACGCAGAGTTTACTGAAAAGAACACACTCAGCTTTGCAAAGTTGAACAGTCACGGTGAACAGGAAGGATGTGTATTCTGTCTGTATTTCGTTTGTTTGTGTGTGGAGCTGGAGTCTAATCTTGGGGTCTTGTCATGTTAGACAAGTTCAACTAGCTTCAACTGCTGAGCCGCAGGACCAGCCCTAAAGTTTTATTCTTTAAGTGTTGAGAGAAAGTCTTTGGTTACTCAGGCTGGCCTTAAACACATCTACAGCTCAGGCAGCACTTAGCCCTGTGATCCTCCTGCCAGCCGCTGGGATTTCGGTCCTGTACCTAGGACAAAGAGTACTTTATGCTGTGTTTAGAAACCTCCGAAGGCAAACATTCATTTACCCTGAGCAGATAAGAAGAAAGATTGACAGGAAAGTAAATGGTTCGAGAACGGCTTGTGCGGACAACCCCCGCTGAGTACCTTGCTAGTTTCCTTCAGGGGATGCCTTGATTTTCATTCTAAGGCCACCCTGCTTACCTGGAGGCCCTACCGCCTCATGGAGCTAAGGATGCAGGCAGCAGTGGGCTTCTCAGAGTGGCTAGCTGCTGCCTCCGTCTATAACACTGACACTGCAAAGGTCAGAATGCTCTCTGTACGGTCACTTCCCAGCACTGTCTGTCAGCTGATGATTTTGAACTAGTGCAAGAACAAAGGTGCTTCAGCCACCAGCCCTGAAAATGGGAAGTGGTCTGATTCTTTGTGCTTCCACTTGGGCTTGGACAGGCCAGACAGGGGCCAGACTGGAGCAGAGGGCTTACTCGAGGGGCTGTGGACCAGCAAGTGTGTAGATAGGATTCCCGACAGACTGACCTTGACTGCGGAACTACAACCTTTTGAAAGGTAGAATCCTGACCAGGCAGTTGTTTTTCTGACACTAATTTTGTCTGTTTTCTGGTTGAAGAAAATGAGTTACCATTAGAAATAAATTGGGGTCCCAGTGTCTTCTCTGCAGGCTGAGATGTAGAGCTTCTGCCGGTGGTAGGGTCACCTTGCAGGGGAGGGGACCGTGTGCCTCTATTTTCCCTTTGCCATATTTCCTCCTGCCTTGTCCATCTCCCCATTTTGTCATTCCTGATGTCTTCAGTCCTTGGCCTTTCTGCCCATTCCTCTCTCTTCACACAGACATGTTTATTTAATTTTGGATGTTCTCTTCTGGCCAAGAGTTGGTTCACACCAAATGGAAATAAATGTGATTAACTCTGTTCTAGACTCAGAGGGGCTGAAGCAAAGATCGATGCCAGATGCTGTTGCAATGACAACCTGTTGTGTTGAAGGACCCCAGGAAGACACAGTCCAGATTCACAGGGAGTGTACCATTCACCTATTGTCACGCAGCACAGAATGATGCAGAGGCAGGCCGTTATATCAATTCCTAAGTGGTGCTGCTTAGAAGATGGTACTTCTTGGGGTCTGGTACCTGGACCAGGGAGGCTTCTCAGGGGATAGGACCTCAATCCAGAATGACAACATCACCTTGTAATTTCATCATCATTATCACTACCTCTACCACCACCACCACCACCATCATCATCATCATCATCATCATCATCACCATCATCATCATCATCATCATCATCATCATCATCATCGTTGTTATTCTTTTTGGGTTTTTTTGAGATTGTAATAAAATTACATCATTTCTTCCTTGTCCTCCCTCCCTCCAAACCCTTCTATTTACCCCTCCTTGCTCTCTCAAATTCATGGTCCCCTTTCCCCCAAATTGCTGCTATACTTATATATGTACATACACATATTTTGAAATCCACAAACTAACAACCTGCTCGGTCTGGACAGTGTAACTTGCATGCATGTTTTCAAGCCTGACCATTTGGTATTGGCTCACCAGTTGGTGTGCTTCTCCCTGGGGACGGCTGTGCCTCCCGCTCTCAGCTTTCCCGAGTTGCCTGTAGTTCTTTGTGTAGGGTTGAGGTCTTGTGGGCCAAGATCCAAAACTTCACTGGCCCTGAGTAGTTGGCGAGGCTCCGAGTACCAGACAAGATTTTTCTCTTGTTGGAGACATTCTTTGAAATGCACGCACTTTCTCTGGGACTGTCCCAGGTTCGCCAAATCACAGAGTCTGAGAACAGGGCCCACGGGTCTGTTTTAACAGGCTCTGCATGCTTGTGATGTGTGCGGAAGCGTTTATCCTCGGCGTCTCGTGCTCAGATACTTTGTTTACTGTCGTTAAATGGAGTGGATGGGTAGCGTGAAGATGGCCTGAGAATAGGTGAGTAGTTGGTCACACCAGAGAGAGAGAGAGAGAAAGAGAGAGAGAGAGAGAGAGAGAGAGAGAGAGAAGAAAAGGGATCCAATCAGGACCCCTAGGAATGTTCCCTTAAGACCCCACCTGGGTTAAAAGAGAGTCAGGCACACAGGACACAGAAGACAGAAGGGACAGAGAAATAGAAAAGTGCCAACACTTTACCAACCGAGTTGCCTCCTCCTTGCCTAAGAAAATATTAAAACAAAAACAAAAACAAAAACCCAGACACTTTCTAAGTATACAAAAAAAAACCTCAATGAGTAACAGTAAATATAGGGAGGAGATTTAGCAATAAGTAATATTTTCTATGGTGGTATCAGGTCTTTGAGACGTAGCTCAGTTTCCAGGCTCACCCATTCATTCATTCAGTCCAGCATGAATTGGCATGGAACGTCCAGCCTGGAAGTTCTACCATCCAGAACAGAAATAAGTGAGCCTTGGATGAGTCAAAGGCTGAAGCAAGAGGGGACTCTCTCCCATCCCAAAGATGAAGGGAAAAAATGCAGAGCAGAGTGGTGGAAGGGCAGAGATGCTCTCAAAGACGGGGTAAAGAGGGTCTCACCCCACATTCTGCCCTTAGTTGGGGTGGAATATCCCTACAAGGACAGAGAAACCAAGGAGGGATCATGAGCCAGTCCTTAGCCCATCACCCATGTTTTGAGTTCTCTCTTGAGCTGGAAGACACAGCAAGCAAGACTGATTATAGACAGATTGTCAGTTCCTGCTCTTTGTATCCGGGAGCCGAGAGGTCTTGGACACCCACGCTTGCTCAGAAAGCAGGTTCTGACATTGGCCTGTTGGGTGACCAGACACTGATGCTGTCCCTCCATGTGGCCGATGGCTGGCCACTTGGCAGTGGTACAGCTGAGCCCTCAAGGATACTGGCAATGGCTGTTCTCATCCCATGAGCAGATTTGGCATCAAGGCTGGAGAGAAGAAAAACTTTTCACTCGACTCCCACTTTTCCCAAACAAGCCAACAAGAAGGGCAAGGTGTTTGGAGGCTTCTCATACCTGCTACCTGACCCTTTTTGTGTTTGCTCAAGGTGGTGGTGCCACAGTTAAAACCTTCGGAGTTTATTTGGTATCTTTTTTGACTGTGTTAGTGTCTCTACTGTATGTAAATTCTCTTCAAAATAACCTCCACATCATCACATTTTTTGGAATTAAGATGGCAGTAAGAAAAAGTGAGATGATTTTTAATTATCCAGACTGAGCAATTATTTAAGATAAGGCTTTAGAGGCTGGGGCTGAGTGGGTAAGAGCACTTGCTCCTCAAACATGAGGACCCAGATTCAAATCCCCAGCATCCAGGTGACAAGCCATGCATGACTGTACACGTACTTGTAACCCCCCCCCATGTGGGGGTGGTGGGGAAAGGAAGATATCCATGGTTTGCTGGCTGCCAGCTTAGCTCCAAGTGCAGAGATTCTCAAAGGAATAAGGTGGAGAGTGACAGAGCCAGGTACCTGACATCCTCCTCTGGCCTCTCCACTCATGCAGAGGAGGCCATGCACCTGCATACACAAGTATGCACATGCACGCATACATGCATGCGCACACACACACACACACACACACACACACACACACACGCATGCACACACACACACGCACACACACCCATGGGTTGGGCAGTCAGCTATAACTACATGAAACCTTGTGGAACAATTCGAGCTCACAGGAAGCAAACTTTCTCGAAGGCCAACAGAGCCCTTTGACCTCTAGAGAAATTCCAAAAGGCTGAGATGCCACATCCAAAGAACATGACCTCAGGTATGTTTGTGGAGGAAATTTTGAGAGGAAGGAAGGAAAGTGGCAGAGACGCCTCTCGCCCTTGGCTTCAGGGCCTGGTGAAGGGCACTCTGTAGGCATTTGCTGGAGAACCTACGTCTGCCAACGGGGCTGAAAACGTACTCAAGGCTAGAACAAGACAGTTTCTGACTTCTTTCATCGCCTCCACCCATGGAAAGAAAACTCTTGTTTTTCTTGTTTCTCTCTTCAGGCTGCCTGGAGATGGGAGAGAGAAACTTAGTCAGTTGGGCCTGTTCTGTCAGACCAGATGATTTCCCTTTAGAAAGATCCCATTGTATAGGGTACAGGAGGCCAACACATTATGATGGGTGGTGGGAGATCCCAGTTGAAGGTGGGGAGCAGGGAATGAAGGCTTCCACAAACCCACTGTGTGGAGGGGACTCCTCAATAGGCAGGAATGCTTGGAGAGACTGGGAAAAGAGCAGCATGTCAGGATCGTGGGCCTGGGGGTTAGGGAAGCTGGGCAACCTTCCCAGTCAGCTGTGTGCAATGGAGTTTAGCACCGTGGTGCACAACCTTCCTAATACTGTGTTCCCTTAATACAGTTTCTCACGTGGTAGCCCTCCACCATAAAATTATGTCCTACTTTATAACTGTTATGAATTATAACTTAAATGGCTGTGCTTTCCAATGGTCTTTGGTGACTTCTGTAAAATGGTGTTTTGACTCCCAAAGGGGTTGCTACTGATAGGTTGAGAACCATCCGCCTAAGCAATAGCGTAACACTGAAGCCTCCCAGTGATGGCTCTGAGTGTCTAATACGAGAAATCACGACGTTTCCTTGGGGAATTCTTTTTCCTGGCAATAAATCCTCAGGGAGGAAAGATCATGTGACAGAACCAGCCCCAGAGGAATGTCCATGGATCAGAAGGAGGCCACCTAGTCTGGAAGGTTCTGAAAATTCTAGTTGGGCATTGAGAGGAGTCCAGGCAGTTGTGCTGATTTGAGGGGGCTCCAGAGAGGAAGGACCTAGGGAGTTAGTCAGAGGACTTTGCTCAGAATGAGGGAGGGCGTGGGGGAGAGGCTACCAGTGGAGGCCAGCCACAGGGACAAACGATGTCACTTCACTATCTGTAACTTCCTGTTTTGGAGAAAGGGCCTGAGCTTGCTTTCGGGGGCCATGAAAGGTGAAGCCTGGAAGATTAGAGTTTATGCTCTGGCTGGAGGGCAGAATTTTTAGATGGTCAGAACAAGTGGCTGAGGGTGTCTTCCAGGATGGGGTGACAGACCTGGACGAATTAGAAGGAGAAACAATGGGTGACTATGATCTGTGTGCCTCAGTTTTCACTGAACAGAGCAAACACACATGTAATTAAATCATAAAAGTCTGTGGGAAGTGAAAGAAAGAAACATCAGCAGATCAAAGGGTTTGGCAAGCAACTGATGGGTCAGATACTGGGGTCAGGCCTTTGAATCGCTCCCCCCCCCAAGGCTACATGAGGTTCCTACCTGGCTGAGATCTACAACTCTTCTGTTCTCTGGCTATTGACACAACAGCCTGGCTGCTCAGACAAATGGGCTCTGAGGGTCCTGGGAGGTAGCTCCAATTCCCTGGATGAATGTGGGGAGAGTGGAGGGAGCTGGGTCTCCTGAGAGGAATAGAAGATGGATAATAGATATATACAAGGGGAGAGAGGGCTTGCCATCTATGGTTCAACTGCTCAGCTGAACTGTCTCTTGGTTCAAGTGCTGCCCAGCCTGAAAGAAACCCTGTTCTACCCAAGCTTGCCTCCAGAGCAGAGCGTCAGTCCCCCTATGCCAGTGGAGTCCATCAGATAGCGAGGTCTGCTGTCCTCAGAGCCTCTGACAAATCTCTGTGATCTTTCTCTTCCACTGTGACCAACAATGTAGACTCCTGGGACTCAGAAGGACCCCACATGGCTGGGAAGTTCCCAATGAAACCAGAAGTCCATCCCAGAAAAAGCAAAAATGACTCAGGAAGCAAACATCTGAAGAGGTGCCTGGCCTGACTCCTTGGAGGTTTTAGAAAGACATTCACTCTTTGCATCAAGCCGGGAGCTTCACTGGTGCTATGCACATTAAACAGCACATGAACTCCGTCCATCTCAAGGGTATTCCAAGTACTCCTCCCCCAACCCTTCACCAAGAGTCTTCCCTACTTTTTGCTACCCTCCCCCTATCATACAGAATTTAAGGTAGATTATAAATTTGAACCACTCTGCTAAGTTAGAATAAGTAAGAAATTCATTTCTTTTTATGTGGTTTTTGAAGCTTTGCATAAAACAACAATGTCAACAACACTAATCCAAACATTAGAGTTTTTGAAAGGCTAAGACACAAAGACATTGAGTTTGAAGGTAACCTGGGCTACATAATGAATTGTATATTCCAGACCAGCCTGGGCTACATGGAAAGGACTATCTCAAAAGTAAATAAATACATTTGGGCAAAATCTACTTTTGCCCAAAATAACTATTTACAGAAACTTCCAAGTTTCTTACCAGATGAAATGTCCCAGGTCTGGGGTTTGCTGTTAGTGTCTACAGCTGGGAATGATCTTTGATGTAACCAGTGACTCAGCTTACTCGAAATAAACCTGTTGTCAAAGATTCAAAATTTATCTCTTTGACACATACATGTCTTGTGACCCGCCTGTCCTTCTGCTCAAAGCACTGTCCCAATCCCTCTGACTCAACAGGGAAACCACAATCTGCAAGAAGCCAGAGCGTTCCCACACCTGGGGTGGGCTGCGCGTCACCAGCAGGGCAGCAGATGTCATTGTGCCCGAGCAGGAAGCTCAGCAGGATGGCTTCTTGCCACTCCTCTGTCCACAGGAAAGCGTGATGATGCAGTGGCTTTGTGATTTGGTGGGGAGCACCGGTGAGGTGTGACTTGCCATCTTCTCTAGACAGATTGTTCAACACAGGAGCAGTTGTTTCTTGGGGAAGGAGATGCCAATGGCTCTTGAGCTCTTGGCTAGCACCTGTGTTGTCCTGGGGCCACTGCTGACCCACCAAGACCCTCTGCAACAGGTGCCGTGTGGCAGTAGCTGAAGGCTGTCCCACTCACCCAGGTTTCCCCCCCCCCCCGCCCCAAGTCACTCACAACCATGCAAAAAGGGAAGTCTTGGCCAAAACTCACTGTCGGTGGTTCGGTGCCTGCTCTCAGAATGGCACTGTCTGAGAATAAGGAGTGCTCTGTTGAAAAGGACGGGGAGTCAGGGCTATCCATTGCTGCCTCCAAAACTCTGTTGCTGTGGTGGTTTGAGTGAGAAAGGACCCCATGGGCTCATATGTTTGAATCTTTGATATCCAGTTAGTGTGGCCTTATTGGAGGAGGTGTGCCATTTTGAGCTACCTCTCCCACCGCCCCCCCCTGTTTGTGTGTGTGTGTGTGTGTGTGTGTGTGTGTGTGTGTGTGTGCCTACAGATCAGGATGTAGCTTTCAGTTACCTCTCCAGCACCACATCTGATGTGTGCTACCATGCTCTCTGCCACAATGACAAGGAATTCATCCTCTGAAGTGGTGAGCAAGCCCCTAGTTCAATGCTTTCTTCGGTAAGTTGCCTTTGTCATGATGGTTCCTTCATAGCAACAGAACAGTAACTAAGACAGGAACCTTCCATGCCAAGCTAGGCAGGGCAGGGCAAACTTGCCCAAGGGCTGGCTTTCCACTGGGATTTATTCTTTGGGAACTTCTGCAGACTCTGGACTTTTCATCTGTTCAGGAGCTCTACTGTCTTTCCTGGTCTCTAAGCCTCGTTCCCTATCCTGTCTGCGCCACCCCTCCACCCCCAACCACCTCTACTTGCAGTTACTGTCCCAGGAATCCTTTTTGGGTAGTTACTGAGGTCATGGCCTCTGATCATGTAATGAATGTAGCCATTGTTCATGTCCTAGAGAAACTTTGAAGATAAAAACAAAATGTAAATACCCACTTTTAGGGCAGGAGGGTCATCTCAAAGCTAGGGCAGGAGCTTTGAGATGTATCTAGCTACGTTAGCCTCTGGCCGGTGTCCCCACCATGACTCTCCACATGCTCATGGAACTTGCCAGTAACAATGTAAAATGAGCTCTTGGATGAGTCCCACATGTGGAGGGAACTTCTGAGGCATGACCTACTTTTTGAATATCTAATGAAATTCATACATTTCCCCCATAAGATACATATACTCAATACTTCTAAAAATCTAGCATTTTCACAAGTGTCACACATCCATTCATGAGAACCTTGCCTTGGGATCTTTTTGCTTATCATCGGGGTCATGGGTTCCCAGCATCTCTTGCCATGAAGATATGGTCAATATTCTGATTTTTAAAGAGGGCCTGTGGAATTTAAGAGGGACTGTGGTTCTCTCACAGGGACGTCTAGCTCTGCTAAGTAGTTGAGCAGTGCATTTCCTGGCTGGTTAAAAGTCTGAGGGAGGAGCAATGGGCACAGTATGACAAAGGTGGTAAGCTCTTCATCTGGGAAGCTGGAAGCAAAGTGGGCACGCATGGGATGTCAGCCATTGGAAGGACACCCTGGATTTTGTTTACATAAAGAGAAACTGAGGAGGTGCCGTAGAAATGAAAAGACACAGCACCTTCCATTTGCTTCCACATTAATTTTGTAGGTAAGTAAATAAAACATATGGCCCTTATTACACCAAGTAGTTATATAGGTCAGAAACACAAACAAGATTAAGAAAGGGTTCGGACAAATTGAAAAAGTCCTAAATAGAAAAACATTCTTTGGTCACAGACAGGATACTGTTGGGGACATCGTGGGAGGGACAAAAAGGTACAATGTATTTAGGCTCATCATAGTTGGGATTCCATCATTTTCAGGAGACTCCAGCCAGGGCTGATGAAAGAGTGAATGTTTGGAAGGTGATAAAGGTCTCAGTATCAGAGGTGGGAAACTTGGCTTCTCCAGTGAGCTAAGAAAGCAGGAAGCATCACTCCTATCTCATAGTCTGTCTAGAGTGACAGCTAGATCTGCTGACCCTCTGATGTCACACCCAGATGAGGGCTCCAAGCCAAGGATTAGGTCTCATATTCCCCATACACTCATACCTCTCACAGCCAAGAGAAAATGTTCCCTTTCCCTAGCCTCCCACAGCAGAGAAGATGTACCTAAGATTATTCTATATCCCCAAAATTATGAGGGAAAAAGTATTCTCTCAAAGGAAATAGGATCTGGGCAGGCCCAGGAGAGAGTGTAAGGCAAACCTGTTCCCAGTTCATGGCTGTAGAAGCAACCTCCATGTGAATCCATGCACCTCAGAGGTAAATACCTGGGATTCCTCATGTTGAGCATGATCTAAGCCCATAAAGGCTAGATAAAGATGTTCTTCCCTGGGCACATGTGTGCATCTGCAGAGTAGGCGCTTCAGAGCCAGGTCAGCCAGGTTGTTGTGTAGTGTTTTCCTCTAAATTAAAACAGTCCCTCCTGGAGGGAGAAGGGTGGCTCATAAGACTCAGGAGACTCAAGAAACTTGGAAAAGGTGTCTTCACTGTGAATAATTGCTAGGGAGTCTCTTAAGTGGAACTACCTATGAGTTGTGCAGAGATCTTAGGATATACCTTTTGTGAGTGTCCTCCCCCATGCTGGGGTGGACTTTCCAATGACATAGCTGCTTTTGAGTGACCTGTGCTTCTATAAGTAATCCCAATCAATTTATTAGTTCACGAAGTGTTATTTCAATTTTTTTTTTTCAAGACAAGGTTTCTCTGTATAGCCCTGGCTGTCCTGGAACTCAACTTTGTAGACCAGGCTGGCCTCGAACTCAGAAATCCACTTGCCTCTGCCTCCCAAGAGGTGGGATCAAAGGTGTGCGCCACCACCGCTGGCTGCTCACGAAGTGTTACAAGGGTGAAGTTTTATCTTTTATCTGTGCTGAGTCCTGTGTGTTTGTGCAGGGGACAATGTGACATGATTTCCTGGCCCTGCAGCATAACCAGCAGGGCATGGATCTTCACAAGTGTAGTCAGTTGCTGTAGGAGTAAGGCTTGTTTGTATAATAATGTACATAATTTACTTTATGTTCCTCCTTCGGGAGACCTTCCCTCGACAAGGTTATCAGGCAATGAATGTTCTCCCTGCCAAGGTTAATGACCCCGTGATAATTAGAGACAACACAAGTTCAGAGGTTGAGGGTGTGTCTATGTTCCACAGCAAAAATGGTAAATGCTGTGGCCTTCAGTACAGCTCTTAAGGCTGTGGAAAAGAACTCTAAAAACATGAGTTCAAAATTATATAATTTCTCAACTATGCAAAATATAAGGATGCAATATGAATTGTATGAGATCTAAAAGAACAAAGGCAGCTGCACTAATGGACCAGCTTGTCAGAAAGATGCAAGGGCAGGCAGATTCCTGAGTTCAAGGTCAGCTTGGGACAGAGCAAGTTAGGCACAGGCATGGTGGGAATGGTAATTTCAGGAAGAGATCCCACCCAGCTAGCTTATTATCTGTGCATGCAAAGGCAGGCAGATCTCTGAATTCAATTGCTATGTTAAAAAAATGCACTAGCTGTCTTTTCTAAGAATCAGAGGGCTACGGTCATAAAACGCTGATTCATGGGATAATCAAAAGGAAAGCTGGGGTGGATGATTGAATTGATATGTAAATAAAATACTGGCCTTTGGTCTTCAAGATGAGGTATCTGGAGAACTAGGAGCAGAACACAGGGCTGTCAGCTTGTACCCAGCCAGCCTCCCATAGGCCAAGCATTGACACACATGGGTCTACGGGGGCCGCCATATCTATTCAAACCACTACAATTGGTCTTTGGTTTAGTGTAGCCTGGACTCTTTTTGTCTCCCACAGGATGTAACAACTCCATTCCCATATTCTTACGACCTTAAGCTCTTCTCACTTAGGCCAAAGAAGAGGCTGTTGAGGCATGACCACCACGGATGCTGTGCTGGCCTAGGCAAATTTATACCTAAGGAACCCTGGGCAGGCAGACTGTGAACTCTGGTGATATTATCTCCTTTCTCATGCAACGGTGACATAAAATGACCCTCCAGAAGAATGAGGAGCACCGCCTCTTCCTAGTCTCTGAAATACACACACTTTGACGGGTTCAGAGCTGGGGTGAAGGGAGGCCAGGAGACAGAAAAGGGCAAGCTGGAGCTGATATTCAGACAGGGTACATAGAGGGACTGCAAGAGGAGTCAGGCCAGACTCTAATCAGGAAAGGGAAGGAAAAAGTCTTCAACCCTTAGATCAGTGGTTCTCAACCTGTGGGTAGCAAACCCTTTGTTAGGGGTGGGGGTTGTCAAATGACCCTTTCACAGGAGCCACCTAAGATAAGACCATTAGAAACACACAGCAATAGCAGTGTTGAAAACCACTGTCTTAGACAGCCCTGCTCGGAAGATAAGTGGCTACCTAAACACCACCTTCTATGGGGCAGGTACGTGCCCCCGCCTGGACAGCTTTGGTCTCTCTTGCCTCAGTGCTCTTGGTGTCTCCTCAGGACACCAAGACTTGAGGGCAATGGTTTCAGTACTGTGTCCCTATTTGGCCCCGGCTTCATCTGAGCCGGTGTAAGACAGTCTTACTATAGTGTCCAGCCTGTCCTGGTCCTGTGTTGTCTCTTTTGCACTGATATCTCTTTTTTCCCTGATATCTGAAATTTTGCTGGGAGGCAGTGTAGTGGCATAGGCCTTGCCTAGCACAAGTGATACCTCTGGTTCAATTCCCGATACCACAAAACTCAAATATAAGGTATTTGAAATCGTGCAGCCATGGAAACAGTTCCGGGTGACATTATACAAGAGATCGTCGACCAACATAGCTGGTATCTATGGATGCTCCACCCAGTTTGCACTCTAGCCTTCTCAACTTAGAGTCCAACAAGACAGATGGATCTGCAGCTACTGATATGCACTCGGATATAGCCTGTGTGTGGGACCCTGCTAAACCCTCACCAGGATGGTTCCACTTACTGAGGATCGGTAAGGGGAGCTGACTAGCCCAGCTGAAAAGCAGGGTTTGGGGAGATGAATCTGGAAGACCCATACTCCACAGCTCATGTATATAGTAGAGACGATGCCTCCTTCTCCCATCCCACTGTCTCTCAGAAGTCCTTTCCAAGTGAAACTAATCAATATTATTAGGGTTCAGTCAGCACTCCCTCCCCTTCTCTTCATTGCCTCTTAGTCAGCTTCTCTTAGTCTTAAAGCTCCCTGCACTGCAACCTAATGAGCTGTTGGCATTAGATAAATGCAATGCGTGAAGCAGGACAATCCTCGAAAGAGGATTAGAGTTAGTTTACCTGAGTTCCAATTGTTCGATTGGCAGGGAAAGTAAACAAGTGCTTATTTACTCTGGGTTTTGTTTTTGTTTTGTTTTGTGTTTCTACCTACCAGTCTTTTGGTTGGGAAGGTGAGAAGGAACAACACTGAGGTTGTTAAAGGGGAAACCCAGTGCTGACTGACAGGACCAAGGTGTGTGTGAGGGATGGGTGCCATTTCTGGTCTGGGCAATTATTGCACACTGAGTGCTGTTCATTCTTGCTCTCTCTGGCTAACATGGGGGAAATTTTTGGGTGGTCCCTAGGGCCTTAAGGTGCTCTCTAAAACTCGGATTTGGCCCATGGTTCATTTCTGATGATATTCATTAAGCTCAGGACAGACTGCCTGACCAACCAAGGACATCAACTCCCCATATCCAGTAAGAACTGCCTTTTCGATGTCCCTAGGCCTTCACTTTGTATTTCACTCCCAGCTGACAGCCTTCCTAGCATCGGTGTGTGCTCACCTTGTTCTCCTGATCAAGCTCCATTTCCAAGCTTACAAAGCCAGATTTAGGGATTAAAGCCCCTGGAGCTCTATAGCTACTGCGAAAGAATACGAAAAATAAACATCCACCAGGCAGTATCAGAATTGAGCCTGACTGATCGTGGCATCATAACCTCGATCGTGGCGGCACTGAGTGTGGACAGGGTGTTGCGAGTTAGGTCCCAGCAGCCTCTGCTTTTCCTTGTTAGAGATTTCTCTAGTTGGGGATCTAGAGCAGGAACCTCTCAGGAGTGTGACTGAAGGGACCCAAGTGCTCAAGGAGGGTCCTCATGCTTTCTGGGTGCTACTGAGATAGCCCAACCTGCAGCAGGGAGATGATGATGATGATGATGATGATGATGATGATGATGATGATGATGATGATGGTGGTGGTGGTGGTGGTGGTGGTGGTGGTGGTGGTGGTGATGATGATGATGATGATGATGATGATGATGATGATGATGATTAAAAGGGACTGGTGATAGCAGGACCCTCTGTTTGGTAAAGACTGAAGGGGTAGTTGGCAGGAGCCTGAAGGACCCACGGGGACAAGTCAAGGCATTCATTTAGCAGAGGTGTTGAATCCAAACACTTATGAAGGAATGCCCGGGTGTGTCTGTTAAAACCCAAACTTGTGACTGCAGCCATGCAAACCAAGGCTGTCCCTAAGGGTTCTCCAAAGAGCTTCATTGGCTTTCACTCTGACATACTGCTGTCTGGCTCCCCAGAGCATGCCCAGAAACCCCTCTAGCCCTCATTCTAAAGTGTCCCAGGGACCTGAAGTGGAAGCTTGATTTCCCCCTGGTCCAGTGCAGTCAGTATCATTCCTAACACATTCCTTTTTGTTCTTCACCGACTTCTCATGTCTCGGGCTATCCCTAGGGTAAAAGCACTGATGTAACTCTCCGATGAGAAGAGGCCTGACGCCTCGCTCATTTTGAAATACTGACATTGGTGGGGAAAATTACTCAAGCTCTCTTGTTCCTTTCCGGGCCTAATTAAGTGGCTCTGCAGGTGACTCAACGCTTTTATTTTTCAGAATGACATCAGACTTATTTTCCATTTTAATAGCTTGGTTACTTCATCGATTTTTTTTTAAGAAAAAAAAAATCCAATTTCACTTTCTAGTCTGTCCATCCCCCCTGTCCTCCCACCCTCAAGTCCCCTGCCCCACCTCCTACTTCCCACCCCCACCTCCCCATCTGATTTTTCTTCCACCCTAGGAAATGCTAACTCTCACTGAGTCTAGAGGCTGCTTCTGCATTTTCTTCTCTTCTGTGCCCCAGAATAGAAGAATCTGGGAAAGGAGCCTATGTGCTCTCTTTGTTTGCTAAGTACCTAAATAATTTCACCAAGTGTTGGCGTTGTCAATATTTACCATCTGGTGCTATTTTGTCTGTGCCACAATGGCCACCACAGGAGAACTTTGTCCTGGAGGCGGCGTCTGGGTTCCTGCAAAAGGCCACATGTCACACTTCTGAATCTTCCTTTCTGCACTGTGGCTGCCCCTGACCAGTTCAAGAAGAGAGGTTCAACTCCACAAGCTCGTTTTGAGCTCCTTAAGTATTTACAAGGTGGTGGTGGACCCTGCTAACCTGGAGGTCAGCTGTCCCTGGCATTTCACAAATCCTGTAGTTTGGAGAAAGATGTGAGAATTAGTCATCTCAGCGTAGCTTAGCTTGGACCCTGCCTTAGGATAATGCAGGTAAGAGTGTTTCACATGATAGGTTGTTTAATCACTGTTGTGGGAAGCAAGTGAGCATGCTTAGTAGATTTCCCTTGGTGGATTTCTTCCACCAGCCTCATTCCCTGATTTAATTCCATCCCCAGCAAAGCCTTATGAGCTGACAATGGAGACCCAGTTAAACCCTGCTCCTCACTGACCGTTGGCCCCAGAGGAACCTGGCCCAGCAGGCTGGCATAGCTCACAGGGGTCCAGGCTTCCTTTGGGACACAAAGGTGAGGGGAGCAGAGGTAAGCGATCCTTTCTTCTCTGAGGCTCAACTGACATCAGAGAATTTGCAAGTGATGCACACTGCAAGGACTGAGAGGCACTTTGTCACACCAGGAGAGGTCAAAGACACTGTGCACACAGCGGGGACTCATTAAACGTTGCCTTTCTTCCTTCTTAGGAAATTTCTATTCTGTAATGAGTATTTCCCCGATAAGACGGGTATTGGCCTTCTTAGGGTTTGAGGTTGTTGCTTTGTTTGAGAATACTTGTGTATATGGAAGATATTTCATGGGGGATGGAGGTAATGATAAAGTAAGGGGTGCAGGGGAGGGGACCTGTGAGAGAATGGAGCACTGGATGGAGAAGGAGAGGAAGATGGGAGGTTTTAAGTAGGGCCTGGGCCTCCTCTCCATGAAGGGCTGTTTGCCAGGACCGCTTGGGGATAAGATCAAACCCAAGCTTGGTGGACACACAGGAAGAATCTGGTGACTTGGAGTTCAACAGGGGCTGTGGAACACGGTACCCAGTGCCCACTCCTGGAGATGTTGCCTTTCAGCTCCTGTCCTGGAGACCTAAGGTCAAGGGACCACCATGTCACGATCCTGCTAAAAGAGTTTATGTGCAGTACAAATGGTCTCTTCGAAAAGAAGGAGTGAGCTTGTGGGGTATGTGGGGTGTGAGTGTGTGTGAGTGTGTGTGTGTGTGTGTGTGAATGTGTGAGTGGGTGTAAATATGTGTGGTGTATGTGTGAATGTATATGAGTATGTGTATATGTGTGGTATGTGTGAGTGTGTGTGATGTGTGTGGTGTGTGTGTGTGTATGAATGTGTGAGTGGGTGTGAATAGTGAATGTGTGAGTGGGTATGAATATGTGTGTATGTGTGGTGTGTGTGTGTGTGAATGTATGTGAGTATGTGTGTATGTGTGCTGTGGCGGGGGGTGAATGTGTGAAGGTATGTGTAAGTGAGCATATGTGTACATGAGAAAGATTTTTTGAGCATGCAAGTCTTAACACAATGCAGATTTGTTTCAAATGAGACAGGAGTTTGGACTGAGTCTCCTCTGGAAATAGAAAGCAGGACACGCTTAGTTGAGCTTGTGTGGCAGCACACTCCTTTAATCCCAGTGTTCTGGAGACAGAAGCAGTCAGATACTCTGTGAGTTCAGGGCCAGCCTGGTCTACCCAGAATGTTCCAGGGCAGCCAAAAATTATGATATACCACAATCTACCCCATAACATGTTCAAATGTTACATGTTAGTCAAAATAAACTTAAGAAGTTTTTGAAGCTTCCTGATATCTTCTTTATATGTGTGATTTGTATATCAAATTACCACACAATGCTCTGTTAAAGTCATAGCAACAGAAGAGGGAGAGACATGCTAATCCTAAGAATAAAGTAGTCATTTATAAACCATCCAGTGATGGAAAGTTGTATCAGGTACCAGATTGTTCTGGCAAAGACAGCACATGAGCTGGGTGCCTGTGCCAGTGTGGCCAGGAATCACTAAGGAAGATGAGTAGCCCAGGAACAGCTCCCAGCAAGAACCAATGAATGATGAATACCAAGTAGTGAAGGTGGGGCCCATGCTGCCATGTGGTTCATGGCCTTCCATAGCCTAGCGTCACGTTTCTTCTTCTAGTGGATTAGCTCCATGATTGTAATTCATCCTTCTCTATTGGGGGCCACACCAGACCTCGAGACATGCCACAGCAGCGTTTGTGTCCACACACTTCATGGGATCATGGGTGGAGGATGGTGCCTGCTCAGGGTTTTCAGTGACAGCTTGTAGGAGGAAGTGGTCTCATTATTTCCAGTTCTGTTCAGAGCAACTCGGCTTCTGCCCCACCATAAGGATCCCACTCTACTGTGTCTTCCCTCGTGGGCACGGTGGAGAGACTATTGTAAATGCTTCATCAGACCCCTCATCAGAGAACCTGCATGTGTGCAGTTGTGGCTGAGGGACCAACTCTCTGTACTCTGCAGTGGTGGGCCTTGGGATGTCTGTGTGTGGGATCCCCTTGGTCCCTACCCTCTTGGCTTGAGAAATGAGGATGGGTGACTAGCCAGTGTGGGAGGAAGATGGCAGGCTTCTCAGGGCGCTGGACTTAGTAGGTCCCCCGGGGCCTCAGAGCCTGAGGCCCTCTGCAGGAGTCTATGTTCTGGCAAGCTGGGCTGCCTCTTGGCGCAATTCCCAGATGTGGAGTAATGAGGTCATCAGCGGGAGGCTGGGGCCAGCCTCTGATGGGCTGTGTCATTGTAGCTTTTCCTGGGGCTCTGGCTGAGGGGGACATATTGCCCTTTCCTCTCACAGCTGGACTAGCGTTTGCTGCTCACTTAAAACAAACCTGTCATGTTCAAAGATCCTGCATACAAAATAAACTTATAAAGACAAATGAAAGGAAGGGGGAAGGGTAGTAGAGAGAGAGGGAGGGAGAGAGGGAGGAAGGGAGGGAGGGAAGAAGGCAACATGCTAGTATGGTGGTAGATGAACACAGCACCATTCTGTAAGATATAACATTTCTCTAGCTACTGGGACATGCAAGGATCCTTGTGGTGGTGGTTTATTCGTCTGCTCACACATCTTTTGCACAGCCTTCCGTATCATGTCTCTCTCAGAGTACTTCCAAGTGTGAGTAGCTCTCCTTTGTCCTCCCACTATGCATCTGGGAGAATGCCTTGCCTGAGCTCCTGCTGCTTGTCCTTCTGTCCATTCCTCAAGTTCTCTCACCTGGGGCCACTGTCACAAGGCAGCTTTCCCCAACCTCCACCCTCCCTACCTGTTTAATGAGGACCCGGAACAATCATGAGCCCGAGGTGAAGACAGGCTGGCTCCTTGGCTGAGAATCTAGACTGAGCTACTGCTGCTGCTGCTGCTGCTGCTGCTGCTGCTGCTGCTGCTGCTGCTGGGGGTGGGGCGTCTTTAAACAGGCACCTGTGCTCTTTGACACAGACCATTCGGTATTCTAGATGCAGGAGACCAGGGTATGGCCCACTCCAAAGCCTGAGCTTGGGCATCATAGGCCTGGGTTGCTTCTTGGTTCCGTCCTTCCAAATAGAATAAATACATCTTCTCTCCCTCATCCTCCCCTTTCCCTCATCCTTCCTTCTCCCCTTCCCTCCCCTTCCCCTCCTCCCTTTCCCCCCAGGTCACTCTATCATGCATATCTGTAGGTTCTTTAGTTTAGCCCCTCCAAAGAGGTCCCTGCGTAGCACCACCTTGGCCTGGCTTTCCCCCTTTATGTGCCCTTCTCTTCTGGAGATAACAAAGTACCTCCAGACAGGTGGCTCAAGGCCCATTCCCCAGACAGAATTACTAGGCTGCAAGTACTCAAGTTGGTGAACAGAGGAGAGGCCTCAGTGACTAGGATTGTTATTAAGACGATGCACCCAACGGCTGGCACTTCCTGTAGACTACTGCAACCCACAGGACTTTTAACTCTGTCCAAGTATTGCCAGCTGGCCCTGGAGGGTCTGAGAGGTATTCTGGCTTTGCTCTTATTCACAGACCACTGGGCAGAAAGATGCCTCTGAACACAGATGTGCACACTGGCGTGTGTGGACGCACATGCATGCATGAAGCCCTGGTTTTCAGATTGGTTACTGAAATAAACACTAGGCAGATACGATTGTACAAGGCCTGCTCTCTGGCAAAATGACCCAGCCCAGCTAAATATGAAAGGGGTCCTGGGAGACTCTTGCAAGGACAGAGGGCTTGAAGGAGGGCAGCCAGACTCAGGGGAACCCAGTGGTGGGATGAACAGTACAACTTGTCCCGAATTCTTTAAAGGAAAAGGATTGCACTGGATCAAGTTCCACGGGTGAGCATAAAATGGGGTGAGGGTCTTGTGATGGTCAGAGCCCTGTGAGAAGAGACTGACAACCCAGCCCAAGCAGACAACAGCTGGCTCTGACTCTAGGACCTATTTCTGTAGAGAGGAATTCAGCTGGACAAGAGCTGTGGTGGTTAGGTTTTATGTACAACTAGACTGGCTGTTAGACATTTGGAGATCATTGTACTGAACAGACTATTTCTGGATGAAGCACATTTCCCCTTCCCCAAATGGATGGGTGGGCTACATCCTGACAGCTGGGGAAAAGAGGGCAGGCCAGGAGCCACAGGAGGTTCTTCCTGTTAGCTACCTGCTAGCTGGGATGGGATGCTGCCCTTTTCCTGCCTTCAGACTCAAACTGAGACATCACAGGCTCTTGTTGGCTTTGGACCTTCTGCCCTACACTGAAGCTTCTATCTGCAGCTCTCCTGGGATTCCAGAGGCTCTGTCTTCTGGGGCCTTGTCAACTTCTAGTGTCACAGAAGCCAAATCCTTGTAATCTCTCTCTCTCTCTCTCTCTCTCTCTCTCTCTCTCTCT